>NDXB01004273.1:0-10475 GCA_002631895.1 Agapornis roseicollis | reverse complement strand
CGGGGCTGTTTTTTCCCCCCCCCCCCCCCTCCCGGCCCCAAATGTACACGTTAAAGATCCAGAAGCACGCTGGGCTCCTCTCAAATGCACTTCAACAGGGTCCTGCCCTGTTCACACACACACTCACACACCCCGACACACAAAAGCTCGGTGGTCCCGAAGGATGCAGGGGGTCTCGCCCCAAAAAGCATGTTTCCGTCCGGATCCGGCTCCTGGGAGCACGGTGGCTCTCGGAAAGGGGAGAGATCCCGGTTCATCGCCCGCAGCCGGGATCTGGGCTTGGCTGGCAGGAGCGGCTTTGTTATCACCACTATTGTCTGTGCATTGGGAAAGGAGGGAGGAAAAATAAGCAGGAAAACAAAACAAAAAAAAAAACAAAAAACAGAGGAAAACCAAAAATAATAAGAAGAACTATTAAACCCAAAAGGATCGCTTTGGTTCTCTCGCCCCCTCGGTTCCTTTGTCTGCTCCCCCAATCCCTCCCCGCGTCTGCGGGGTTTCTACCGCTTCTTCTTCTGCTTGAGGGACTTCCTCCGCTTCAGGATCATCTCGTAGAGCTTGTCCATGCCCTCCGTGAGCCCCTCGCCGATGATGGCGCAGGCGGGCTGGATATGGTAGGTGGTGGAAGGGGTGAGCTCATGGAGCGCCAGCTGCTTCTCGATCTCGGCCACCGGCAGGGACTTGGGCAGGTCCTGCTTGTTGGCGATCACCAGCAGCGGGGTGCCCTGGTTCTCGGCGAACTTGGTCACCTTGTGCAGCTCCGTTTTAGCCTCCTCCAGCCGATCCACGTCCACTGAGTCCACCACGTAGATGATGCCATCGGTGCAGCGGCTGTAGGACTTCCAGAGCGGGCGCAGCTTCTCCTGACCCCCCACATCCCAAAAGTGGCAGCTGATGCCTTTGGCCGTCCCGTTGCTCAGCCGGATCTTCTCCGTGTTGAAGCCGATGGTGGGCACGGTGTTGACGAACTCGTTGAACTTCAACCGGTAGAGCACCGTGGTCTTCCCCGCCGAGTCCAGGCCCAGCATCACGATGTGCAGGGACTGGAAGGCGGAGATGTTGGACGAGATGTTCCCCATGGCCTCGGCTCACGCCGCGCCCTCACAGCCCCGCGCCCATCCCCGCGCCGCCGGCCCGCAGGGGCACGGCTCGGGGTGAGCTGGGACAGGCAGGGAGCGGGCAGGGAGCGGGCAGCGCAGCTCCACGCGGCGACAGCGATCGCGGACTGGCGGCACCGCCCGGGAGGAGGGACCGCGCCGCCGCCTTCCGCCGCTGCCTGCCCCCGCCCCGCTCCTGCCCGCACCGCCCCTGCCTGCTCCTGCCTCTGCCCCTGCCCCTGTCCGCGCCCCTGCCCGCACCGGCCGGGGTCAGCCCCGGCGGGAGGTGAGGGGAGTTTCACCCTGCCGTGGGTAAAGGTCAGTTTCCATCGTCACCGGGCACGGGAATCCCAGCCTGGTTTGAGTTGGAAGGGACCTTAAAGCTCATCCAGTTCCACGGGCAGGGACCCCTTCCACTGGAGCAGGGTGCTCCAAGCCCCTGTGTCCAACCTGGCCTTGAGCACTGCCAGGGATGGGGCAGCCACAGCTTCTCTTGGGCACCCTGTGCCAGCGCCTCAGCACCCTCACAGGGAAGAGCTTCGACCCCTAAAAATAGCACCAAGCCAAGGCGTTATTCACTGCACGTGAGACACCGCCTGCTGCTCCATGTGTAATCCCGGACCAAGGAAGCTGGGGAGGTTCAACGTGGTTTAGGCACAGCTCACAGGGTCCAGCACAGCTCAGAGACCCAGCTGCTCCTTCCAGGCCAACATGGGGACAGGGGAGCCACCCCTGCTGCATGCTGTGGGGTGCCCCACTCTTTGCTGCTGCATTTATCCGTGGCATTGCTCCTGAGCCAGCAGCAGGGTTGTTCCTGCAATACTACACATCCCTCTTTTACAGCATATGTAGAATAAATACCAGCTCTATCTGACAGCTTAACTAGAAAGCCCCAGAGAAAGAAGTGCTCTGCAGATGACAGATACTGCTTTTTAACTTAGAATTCTTTCACTATGCAATGTGCAGCGAGGATTGTCAGGCTGGAGTGGGATTATTTCTCATCTTCCTATTCCATCCCAAGGATGCGTGCTGCAGCTCTGCATGGTGATGAGAGTACCTGCTAACGCATCCCATCACCGCAAACGCCTGCAGCTCACTGTGATGGGCTCAGAGGCACAGCTTAGATGGGAATCACCATGTGGTGACAGTGGGAAAGGTGCAGGGACCTTTCACACTGTTGAGGGTTTGCTCTGGAGCAGGCAAAGGTAGTGAGCTTCCAAGAGCATGTGCAGGGAGCTCTGAGGCATCACCTCTCTTCAGGAGCTGGAGCATTAAAGGGATGCCAGAAATAGAAGAACAGGGTCACATCTGCGAGCAGCGTCACCAGCAGATCCCACCTCTCCTGCCTGCACTGCTCCAGCAAAAGCTTTCCTTACCGCTGCTGTGAAGGCTAATCCCAAGACAAGTGCAAGCCAGGCTGAGGAATTCCTCCTCTGCCCTGCATCACTTCTAACCCTCTCCTTCCCTCTTCCTTCATCCCCACCGCTGAACACAGCTTTGAGCCTCGAGTTCAAAGGCTTCCTTTTGTAAGCAGGACACCGACATTTCTTTCACCTCAAACAGCCAAAGCCCAAAGGAGGGACTTCCCTCCTGTGCACCCCTCCTTTACTCACCCCAGCACTGACTGTGAGTTAGGAATAAAGGCAAGGTTGGATACAGAGGCTGCTCAAACCGGAGGGATGCTCTAAAACAAACAGCCTTATATTAGATGCTCCCAAGGGGATGGAGATAAACCAGGAGCGTTGCGGTGGTGATTTATGCTGCACTAATGCCAGCTCTCCATAAATAAGCTGTTAAGACCTCCGCTGAATATTAAGCACAGCGATAACAGCGTTAATCGCAGCGGAGTCTGCCAAGTCTCAGTGGCAAATTCAGGGAGAGGAAACCCGCCTTTTCCATAAGACCCCACCTTCTCCTCTGCTTTCTCCCCCGCTTTCCACCTCCCCAAGGTCAAGCAGCCAAGGTTAGAGCGGGCATTAGCATCTCAATGTGTGTCTGCACGTCCCTGACAAAGGCACCGCTCGCTGGTCCCCAACACTTCGCTCCAGCAGCAAGAAGACTGTTGCTGCCATAGTAACTGTTTTCAGACATGGCAATTACTCCTTCCCACCCCCCTTCCTATCCCATCTCCCTTCCCCCAGCTCATCCCGTGCTTCCAAGTATCTTTGGGTTATTCTGGAGGGATGGAACACAAAGCGCCGGATCCCACCACACATCCCAAAGACGCCAGAGGGATGCTTCCCATGCTTCCAGGGCCCTCTCATGGATTATCTCTAATAGTGGCTTGTACTCTGCAGCCAATTGCCCCCCTATCACCCAGGCCGAGCCAAGCCTTGGAGCAGCAGCTTTTGCTGGCAAATCTGTTGCCTCAGAGCAGGGGAAATGGGTTTGCAGAGAGTATCCCAGATCCTGGAGCAGGGAGGATCCTCTCCCCCCTCCCCTGCCCCTTCCTGCTTATGAGCATCACCTGGCTTAGTCTGCTCCCTTTTGTTTCTGCATCGAAAGCAGAGACACCAGCCCAAACGAAGCTACCAGGCAGGGCTGTAATTAGAGCTGCCCCCGTTCCTGGCGATCGCTGAGGATCCTGCCTGGATGTTGGGAACCCCTCTGGTAGTCAGCATCCTCTTCTTGTGCCACTCTCCTTCCTGCCTTCATCCACTCCCTTCGCAAGGATCTTCCAGCCCACTCACTGGGTAACGAGGCCGGGTAATGCAGGCTCATGAAGTGCTGAATAGCCTGTGAGTCCCATAGGAGCCTTTTGGGTATTAACTCTGAGGGGAAAAAAAGCATCAGGGGTTTAATGGGACTCCTTTTATCCCGTGGGCTGCAGGAGCAGGGTGATACAGCTTGGGTACCCCCAGTGAGAGGGTTAGAGAGGGAGAGCCAAGGGGCACAGGGGAATACCAAGAGACAGATGATGACTATTTCACACCAGGATTATCCCTCTCATTCCTTCATTCGCATCTCTGCTCCCTCTTGGAGACACCTTCACTTGTGTGCTTTTCTGTGCTCTGTCTCACCCCCATGCTCTATGGGTGTCCATCTCCCTTGGAGCTGAGCCCTCCATCCCTGCCCGCTCCTGCCCATTGAGCATGAAGGCTCTTGGGACAAGGGACAAGGAGGTTTTGTGGCTCAGAGATGGCTCCAGGGTGGATGGAGGACGGAAAGGATATGCAGAGACCTTATTGCAGCCTTTCAATACCTAAAGGGGCTACAAGAAACCTGGAGAGGGGCTTTGGAAAAGGGATGAGCTTTAACGTCCCTTCCAACACAAAGCAGGCTGGGATTCAGTTATATGATTCCGTGAATGATGTGTGGAGGGAGGGATGGAGAAGGGATGGATAAAAGCAGCAGCATAGCGGGGAAATGACTAAATCCAGAGAGCTCCTAATGCAGGAGTGAGGAATAATCCATTCCTCTGCAGCAGGGCAGCTCAGCTCCCTTTCATGACCTCAGATGCCTCCTCAAGCCAAGCAGAGTCCTTCAAGTGCCAGCTTAAAGCTGACTTTACAGCCAGGAAACACTGAACCAGCCACTAACTGCTCTAAAGGAGTTCCATGCAAACAGCCTTACCAAGCCAGCACAAAGGTTTCCTGGTGGGTTAGCCTGGGAGCTTCATCAAACCCCATTCTTTTGGTGCTGTACCTGCACTGCAGCCTTAACCCTGCCTGTCACTTCCCTCCTCCTCCTCCTCCCGTGCACCAAACTCAGCAGGAGGAATACAACATCAGCCTGACTTGAGCAGGCAGAGACAAGGGAGCCCTGTGCCTTTGCCCCTGTCATTCACTGAGGTGACAGACGTCATCTTCCCCTCCCCTCCCCCCCCCGTTACTGCTGTGCCCCACTGCTGCAGCCCAGGGCATGAGGAGGGACACGGGGCTGAACTCATCAGGTCCTTACCTGAGTGCTGGGCTGCACCCCCACAGCGGGAGCAGCAGCTCAGGCAGGGGATCCTGCCCCTCTGCTGTGTGAATGGGGAGACCCCCCCTGCAGCCCTGATCCAGCTCTGGGGCAGCAGCACAAGAGGGACAGGGAGCTGCTGGAGAGAGGGCAGAGGAGGCCATGGAGATGCTGTGAGGGCTGGAGCCAGGCTGAGAGAGCTGGGCTGGGGCAGCCTGGGGGAGAGAAGGGGAGACCTGAGAGCAGCTCCAGTGGATGGGGCTTGGAGCACCCTGCTCCAGTGGAAGGGATCCCTGCCCGTGGTGGGGGTTGGAGCTGGGTGAGCTTTAAGGACCCTTCCAACACAAACCACTCTGATTCTGTAATTCCATTATTCCATAGCTCTAGCCCTTCTTGCAGGAGGGGAGGAAAGCCCTGGGGAAGCCCCGTGCGGACCCCCAGAAGAACAGAGATGTTATTTGGAAACAGATACCCCCCTCTGCTTTGTCTAGGACACATCAGGGGTGAGCGAGACACATCCAGGGCTGAGAGCAAGCGGTTTCCTTCCACCTGGATGATCCAGATACCAGACCCCCAACACCCTTTGCACAATCAGTGCCTGGAGGGGAATAACCCCTGATTGCCCCGGCTTCCAGGTGGGTAAATAACCATACTGAACGGCTGCTTTTGTGCTCACAAGCATCCTGGGGCCAGAAGGGAGGAGACTGAAACCTGGCTGGTTTCATTGCCCCAGGACTCTGCATTGGGTTTGGATACAAACCCTGCACCCTTTGGTCCAGCCCAGGGGAAACTGGGGGTAGAGAGGGAGATGAACCCGCACCCACTTGGTTTCCCATGTTGTGGTATACACTGAACACTCCTGCGACCAGGGGTGAGGATCTGGCCTCGAAGGGCTCCTTTGGAGCTGTGTAACCCCATATGGTGGCAGCCTGGAAGCTCAAAGGCTAAAGCACCTCCACATCGAAGGAAGGATGCTGAAGCGGGGAGGGTTAAGCACACGCATGTGATGCAGAGGTGGTTCAGGTTTGCCTGCAGGCATATGGTTGGACATCCTCCCTCATTCCTGTCCTGGATAATGCCTTCCCACCCTGGCAGAACTCCTGCCCAGGGCTGCAGTGGCAGTAATTCTTGGAGCCTAATGAGCTGCAAGCACAGCAGACAGAGAGGACAGGGCTGGTGGAGATTTAGGGCTCATGAATCACCCAGTGCTCTCCAGCAGCAGCTCAGGGAGCCTCCTGCACTGATTTGCAGCACACATCTCTACTGAGCCCCCCAGGATGTCACTGCCTGTGATTTCCTTCCTTCTTCCCTTCCTGAATTCCCTTCGCCCTCCTCTTAAAGGAGCTGCTCCGCTGCCAGAGGGGAAAACTCCTGCTCTGCACTTGTTTAGGGCTCCTTTGGCCATCAGGAGCCCTGTAGGAGGTCAGCTCTCAGCTCCTAACCCCCACCTGACTAACGCACACCAGCCTTCCCCTCCGGGCAGCCCCAGACCGCCTCTATTTGCACATAGCCAGCCTGGAAGGCTGAGGTGAGCCCAGGGCTGAGGATACTGTCCCCAAGGCTCTGTGGGCAGCACAGGGGACAGGATCCCCTAGTTTCAAGGCAATCATCCCTGTTCCCTGCTAGCTTCCTTCCCACGAGAGGCCGAGGTAGAACTGCAGCACTGATCCTTGTCTCATCATGGCAAGACGTGCCTGTAGTGACTGGGGAGTTACCACTCTGCTCTGCACCTTCCAGGCACAGGGATGAAGGGGCACTGATGTGCTGAGCATTGCCTGCCTGCCAGTCCCAGAGGCAGCAGGATGCAGTGAAGCTGTAATTCATAGGATCATGGAATCCCAGCCTGGTTTGGGTGGAAGGGACCTTAAAGCTCCTCCAGTTCCAATGCCTGCCATGGTCAGGGACACCTCACAGTGCCTCCCTTCCATGAACCTCCATTGGGATGCTCTCCAGCTACCAGGCAGACAGCAGTGGTGGGCACCGATGTCATCTCCACAGTGCTGGCATCTCAGTATTCCTGCCACAGATGTCTCCTCCATCTGCAGTGCTGCAGAGGAGCCCTATTTGATACCCTGTGGCACCAAAGCATCCCCTTGTACTGCTGGGCAGCAAAACCAGCCCAAGGGGACCAGGCCAAAAGGACTTCCCAGCGATGCTGGCGAATAGGGCCCGATGCTGTTGGCCTCTGTATTGCTGTGCAGAAACCGAAGCAGAACACATCGGGTTTAACCAGACAGCAAGACCGGCAAAGCCTGGTTTCTAGGGCCACCTGGTGATGGCGCAGAGACAAGCCTTGCTTTTGGATTCCAGGGACCCGGAGGGAAGCCTTCTTACCTTCCCTCCCCGTCTTCTTGCGGCCACAGCTGGGGTGTAAATGAGCCAGGGTGTGAGCAGTGAGGAGCAGAGGGGGATGAGGTGTTCCCTGGGAGCCAGTGACCACGCTGGCAGCACCCAAAGCATCCGGTTAAGCTTTGTGAGCTCCTCCTTTCCCCACTGCAGCCGCGGCCACTGCTCACCCAGGCCAGGTTGTGGCTGCCCTGGGGCATTTGCTTTCCATCCCCATTGGTACCCACGCTGATGTTGACCGGGGGGGTTGTCCCATAGGTGCTTGGCACTGCTATTTGCAGTGCCCTGGGGAAGCCAAGGACTTCCCAGCTCCTTGCGCTGCTCCTGCTTATTCTTCTGCAGTTAGGCAGCCAAGGGGAGGGAGGCACTGAACTTACTGCACCCAGCATGGTCTCCATCAGTGCTGGAGTGGGTGCTGTGATGCCATCGGTGCCCATCCTTGCTGCGAGTGCTGCAGGAGGCTGTTACTTGGAGCTCACTGCCTCAGAGATCAACGCAATCCAGGCCTGTCAAGAAGGGAACTGCTGAACCACCCAGCTGCATCCTTCTCATAAAGTGGAACTTTTCTTTCCAAGCACGTGCTGCTCCTCAGAGCACCTGGGTGGCAGAAGGGTTATTTCACAGACTGGTTTGCCACGGGCAGGGACCCCTTCCACTGGAGCAGCTTGCTCCAAGCCCCTGTGTCCAACCTGGTCTTGAGCACTGCCAGGGATGGGGCAGCCACAGCTTCTCTGGGCCATCACCCTGTGCCAGCGCCTCAGCACCCTCACAGGGCAGAGCTTCATCCATTGCAGTTGTTATCTGTGCATTTATAGACCGGATTTGGAAAGGCTGAAGCCAAAACCAGCCCCCCCTGCCCCGCACAGCGATACGGGTTTGCCTGCGGCTGCTGCGCCTCCTCCCCGCCGGAGCGCCTGCTCTTACGCTCTTGTGTCGCTAGAGAGCAGCACTGGGCCACGGGACGGAGCCGGCGCCCGCAGTGTCCCCGTTCTCCAGTCCCCGGCTCTTCCCACCGCTGCTCGCTCGAACGTGCTTGGCCCGTCCGGCACCAAAGGCCCGCAACGCCATGGAATCATAGAACGGTCAGGGTTGGAAAGGACCTTAAGATCATCCAGTTCCAGCCCCCTGCTATGGGCAGGGACACCTCACACTAAACCATGGCACCCAAGCTCGGTCCAACCTGGCCTTGAACACTGCCAGGGATGGAGCACTCACAGCTTCCCTGGGCAACCCATTCCAGTGCCGCAGCATCCTCACAGGAAAGAATTTCTTCCTTATATCCATGAACTGTCCTGGCCCAGGCTGCGGTTATAGAGTCAATCCTGGATCACAGAATCACAGACCGACTCGTGCTGGAAGAGACCTCCAAGCTCGTCCAGCTCCAACCCCTGCCGCAGCTCCTCCCCGCCGCAGCTCCTGCACTTACGCTCTTGTGTCGCTAGAGGGCAGCACTGGATCGCGGGACGGAGCCGGTACCAGCAGAGCCCCGGCTCCCCGCTCCGCGGTTGCTCCCACCGCGGCTCGCTCGGATGGGCAGGGACCGTCCAGCCCCAAAGGCCCCCAACGCCATGAATTGCCCTGGCCCGGGCTGCGGTTGTAGGGGTCAGTCCTGGATCACAGAATCCCAGCCTGGTTTGGGTTGAAGGGACCTTAAAGCTCCTCCAGTTCCAACCCCTGCCACGGGCAGGCTTCCCTTCCANCTGCGGTTGTAGGGGTCAGTCCTGGATCACAGAATCCCAGCCTGGTTTGGGTTGAAGGGACCTTAAAGCTCCTCCAGTTCCAACCCCTGCCACGGGCAGGGACCCCTTCCACTGGAGCAGGGTGCTCCAAGCCCCTGTGTCCAACCTGGTCTTGAGCACTGCCAGGGATGGGGCAGCCACAGCTTCTCTGGGCCATCACCCTGTGCCAGCGCCTCAGAACCCTCACAGGGAACAGCTTCTGCCTAGTCCAGTTTTATAAATAATATCTTTATAAGTGATCTGGATGGTGGGGCAGGGGCTACCCTCTGCCATGCACACAGCATCAAACGCACAGCATGCGTGGCTGATACAGCCAGACCCCAACAAGCTGGAGCGGCATCCATTTG
This sequence comes from Agapornis roseicollis, assembly GCA_002631895.1. Taxonomy (NCBI): domain Eukaryota; kingdom Metazoa; phylum Chordata; class Aves; order Psittaciformes; family Psittacidae; genus Agapornis; species Agapornis roseicollis. The sequence goes on along the minus strand of NDXB01004273.1, from coordinate 1,046 downwards.
GAGGCCTGCAATCAGTGGTGTTTGCCAGGGATCAGTACTGGGTCTGGTCTTATTCAGTTTATCAGTGACCTGGAGGAAGGGCTGGAGTGCACCCTCATCAAGTCTGATGATGGTGGGAAGCTGGGTGATGTACCTGAAGCTGTGCTGCCATTGAGCAGGACCTCCATAGGCTGGAGAAGTGAGCAGAGGGAAGCCTAGTGAGGTTCAAGAAGGGCTAGTGCAGGGTCCTGCCGCTGGGGAGGAAGAACCCCAAGTACCAGCCCAGGATGGGGCTGGCCTTCAGCTGGGAAGGACCTGGGGGTTTTGGTGGATGATAAGCTGACCATGAGCCACCAGTGTGCCCTTGAACCAGGAGGGACAAGAGTATCAGGGGATGTATCAGGAGGAGGGTGACAGCAGTCAAGGGAGGTGATGCTCACCCTCTACTGACCCTGGTGAGGCTGCACCTGGAGCACTGTGTCCAGTGCTGGGCTCCCCAGTACAAGGAATACAAGGAGCTGCTGGAGAGGGTCCAGTGGAGACCACAGGGAGCATCTCTGGTGTGAGGAGAGATTGCAGGAGCTGGGCCTGGTTTATAAATCATGGAGGGAAGGTTTTGGTGACGTGGAGGGATGCTGTGGTACCCAAAGGGGCCAGCTCTGCTTCTCCAGGCTCCCCCCTCAGCTGCAAACAGCAGGTGGATGTTGGCGTGGAGCCCCCATATATGCATACACAGAGATGTACATAGGCCATTCACATGGGACAGTTGGATTTCAGAGGTGACCGCTGCTTTCCATCACTTTCTCTCCCTGTTCTCCCCCACACCCTGCTCCAGTGGAAGGGGTCCCTGTCCATGGCAGGGGTTGGAACTGGATGAGCTTTAAGGTCCCTTCCAACCCAAGCCATTCCATGAGTCTACGATGCTATGAATTCAGCCTTGCCCCAGCACTGGTGCTGCTTCGACTCCCACCATGGGGCTTGTTCCTTACTGTCGTGGTTTAAACCCACGCAGCTCGTTCACTCACTCAAGCCCCCTTCTTGCCCTCCCCTGCTTCCAGAGAGATGGG
>NDXB01004272.1:177910-190397 GCA_002631895.1 Agapornis roseicollis | reverse complement strand
AAAAAGGAGGGGTTGTTGTTGTTTTTGAGGGGGTTGGGGGGGGGGGGGGGGGGGGGGGGGGGGGGGGGAGGGGGGGGGGGGGGGGGGGGGGAAATGCATTAGAGGTGACTTTATCAAGTGCAATATGTCTGTAAGACTTCCAGCTAACAGGAAGAAGGTGGTACAAAATATAAGGCCTTTGTAGAAATTCTGTACATTTGTAATATGATATGCTACCAATCATTCCCATTTCTGCACAATACATCTAAAATACAGCCACACTGCAGTCAAATTTTATCTATTAAATCTAACACTTTAAAGAGACATGCAAACATTACTTTTAGATAGAATACTACTATATAGAACTTCAATTCTGCTTATTCAGTAATAATATATTTTGCAAGCTCTGATCATTTGGATTATTATTAATCACCATGCCATTCAGCTGTGCTGACAAAAAAAAAATCTTTCTGATATAACTGAGTACATTAAAAATATTGTATTAAAGAATTAGCTGTGCCAGGTTTTAAATAGAGCAAAATAAGATGGCTAATCAAAATCTGAGCACATACAAGGTGATCATTTACCTACTTTCATCGCACATTGTTTGAATAGTTTGTATTGTGGATGTGAAATTGCCCTCAAGGAGGTTAGTTAAAGTAATAAAGGCTTCCCTTTGCCTCAGGAGCCACTCCCTTTGTGATATGACCTTTCTGTGACTTCTGAGCTCAACCCATTATGAAGAGAGACAAATGCTTATTTTAAGTCTTTTTGAAAGCTCTTCAGGCATTAGGGTTTATGGCAAGGTCCTTTTTTTTCTCTCTCTTTCTAAACTAGTTGCACTTGGGAGTGGTGGGTGGGAAGAAGTAATCATAGGGTGGAAAAGACCTTTAAGATCATCCAGTCCAGTCGCTAACCCAACAATGCCAAGTCCAATTTGCTGGTCCATGTCCCCAAGTGCCACATCTTCTGCATCTTTCAAACACCTCCAGGGATGGTGACTCCATTGGTTCCCTGGGCAGCCTGCCTCAAGTGCTTGACAACCCTTTCTATGAAGACTTTTTCCCTAATGTCCAATCCAAGCCTTCCCTGGCACAGCTTGAGGCCATTTCTTGTTTGGCCCATCAGTTGTTCCTTGGAAGAAGAGACAAACTCCCACATTACTCCAGTCTCCTTTCAGGTACTTGTAGAGAGCCCTAAAGTCTCCCCACAGCCTCCTTTTCTCCAAGCTAATAATCACAATCTAAGACGTTGGACAGTGCTTCCTGTGCCTAATTTTGAAGTTTTTGGTTAGTTTTGAGGAGGGAGGGTGTTTTGAAATCTGGAATGAGGCAGTCTGTGCTGGGATTTCAGTGTTTTGGAGCCGCATGGGTAGAGCATGGGCTGCTTTATCTTAAAACCCACCCTGGTTTTCCCACACCAAAATCACTGGCACAGAGTGTCCTAATCTCAGGGGACATTCATACCCACAGCTCCCATTTTATGCTGTGCTCAGCTCTGGCCTCATTTCAATGAGCAAAAGGCACCATTTACATGTGGTATTGCACTAGGACTGTCAGTGTAGGGGTCAGGTTTTTGGGCCAGATTTCACCTTACCTTAGGCTGCTTCTCAATGTTGTGGTCAGTGTTTCGGTCTGAAGTCACCACAGCTGGGGCCTGTCAGTATTTTTGAAGGTCTAGATGCTTTCACATAGGCTCTTGAAAACGAATCACCAGCCTTCAGTTGTGGAAGGGTGCAGAAACAGACTACTCCATCCTCAGGCCATTGCCACCTCTGTGCTTACCACACACTACGCCCCGGCAGTGGCAGCAGCAGTCAAAGCACAGTTTTCATCTCAAAGCAGACACATTGAGTCCCATTTATTTAAAGGAGGTGTAACGGTAGGCTCAAAGTCAAGCATGTGTTTCACATCTTCAAACTGTGTCTTTAAAAGAAACCAAACGTGGCCTTTGGTTTGTGGCTCTTGCAGCTGAAAGGCCAAGGCCTTCCCGGCCTGCAGAGGTGGCTGCCTCTGTCCCACTGGTGTCTGAGGGGAGCCTGGAGGTGATAACATTCAGAATGGTGTGCAGGGTGTTCAGCCTCAAATAACAACTTCCTTGGGCTCTAGGCTCAACATTGCCCCAAAGAGCTCAGGAGGAGTGAGGTGATAGACTCTGGGATCCAGGAGAGTCAAGGAAGATCCTTCCTGAGGTGCTGGCATTTTGGTGAGGGGGTTTCTTCATGTTATGCACATCTTCTGCACCATCAGCAAATGTGGTGGGTAGATAAATTATGAGGTATACGTTTCTTAAGAGCAATTGGGGGTTTAAGGAGAAAACCCGTAAAACCCTAAAAGTTGCTGTAAGATTAAAGATTACAGAGCTGATTAGCAACATTGCAAAAAGACTTGCTCGTACCTATCTGGAGTCAGGTAGGTCAGTCTGCCTGAACCTGCTGGGAGACTATGAAAAAACAAAGACTGCACTGCTGAAGTAGAATTGGAAAGATAAGGAAAAATGATGTTAAACAATTAATAACTTGGTTAATGTCCTCATTTCTAGCCTGATTTCAGTTTTGTGGTTTTTTTGAGTGTGTGTTCAGAGTTACAGCATGCAATTTCTGCACACTTCCTAGGTTGCAGATGGTTTAGGAGAAACATCTTACGAGTGAAAGCATTGGGGCGATGCTGGAGAGATGTGACAGGTCACCTGTGAGGTACATTTCAGTTGTGTATCTGAGCAAGCAGTGCACATATATCTCTTGAAAACCTGTGTACATGATGCTGAGTTTATTAATTTAAAAGTTATCATCTCTAAGATTCAGTAGAATTCATTGTAGAAAAATGTGCATTGAGAAATCATCTTTCCTAGGTTATTTCTTAAAAGTAAAATGCAGAGAAAGATTATTTTTCACCTGAGCAAATGTTTGTAAGAAATTGTATGTGTAGAGGTGCACTTTGTTTGCCCTGCAGAATTTACCATGGTGCATTTGGGAGTATGTTACCCATTCAGCTGTAATCTTCACATGAAGTGTGGAACTAAGTATACCATTTCCATTTCAAAAGATCATTTAATACCTTTTCTGCAAATTTTTTAATTTGTTTAATTAAACTTAGCACTTCATTTCACTTCATTAGATCTATTTAATTTTCAAGTATCTAAGCAGCTTTTCAAGTACATAATTAAAAGTATAGTTTTATAAAATCAGTACTTTTTGTACACTAACATGCTCAAGAGCAGGAACTATATTTCCCTGTTGATTAGCACATGACAATAAAGCATTAGTGTAAAGTAATAAGGAAATAATCTAGTCCTCTTTAAAAAGTCCACCCTGAAGCAGGCCACCAGATATTTTGAAGAATGTAAGATCTGTATGCTTTACTGAAACTTTGCAGGAGGACTGAGTGCAAAAATAACCTTAATTTGTAGGCTGTAGGGAGTGTTCTTTATAAAGAGAAGCGATATGTAGTGTGCAGCTAAGACTTAATTTTTGGGTTTCAGTCAATAAACTGTCAGCAGAACTAGAGGACTTCCCAGCATTTTTCTTTGTCGTGCTAGTTCTGAGAGGAGACAAGACTGTGGTGGCTGCTGTGTTGCCCAGTGGCTACAGACTAAGGATGTCTGGAGGAGGAGATAATGGTTTAGAAATTGATCTTTGTGTAGGATGAGGATTAATCCCATTTGCATTTGCTTCTGATAGGCCAAGGTTATGACTGTAGGAAATAAATTGCTATATACCATGATCATCATCTTAGCGCTGTGTGGATATATACTATACAGTTTTGGTCTGTAGCTACTTGAAAAATACACACCAAATACAGATGGAAAAGATGAAACAATTGCTCATTCCGCAAGAGCTGCCTTATACTCCAAAGCCTGCAGGATTCAGATAATGAAAACTAATGTACAGAACAGCAACAAGATGAATCTGTGCAATTTAGTTCACTGAACTCATACTAACTTCTGCAGTCTTTGAAGCTGATTTTTAATATATACTTTTGCTAAACTGTTCATGCAGCTGGAATGTTGTATTCTAGAAAGCATACAATATTGAGTACTAAGTAAATAATTTGCCAGCATTTTTCAAAGGTTCATATGCACATGTGCTTATGTATGCTTGTGTGTAAGTATTTGAGGATGTTATTTAAAAGGAACTAGTTTAACTGGAACGTCTACATTCCTGATTCAGTCCCCCACAATGACAGACAGCTGGCTAGAGATCTTTTTCTTTCAAAGGCTCTGCAGATCATGCAACATGTGCCACACTGCACTGTGGCCACAGTACAAACGACAGTATACTTTGTGTGTTACAGTGTAAACAATATATGTTGCCATAACAAACTCAAGACTTTTATTAGGAGACTTAAAGCCCATAAATCCTCTTCCACAAAAGGAAGATGAGTGAGATTATGGTATAGCTGGGATCCACTTGAGTGTTTAGATGTCATTTTAATCCTATGCAATTTCAGAATAGAAGCCAAAATAAATGAAACTTTCAAGTTCTTATTTATTATAGATAAATGTTAGCAACAGTTTTTCAATGTATAAGCATTTTACTTTTAACATAATGATCATGGTCTTTCTTGATGCGTCCATTAACTTCTATGTATAAGGATATTACCTCTTCTTAGGGAATGTACTCTTGGCCAGGCCTTACAGCAGTGCTGGGTAACTTGATAGCATTTAGGTGGTTGGTCCACCTGAATCTTGACACCCACATCTTTTTCCTTGCAGGAAGTTGTGGAAACTGGTGTGCAATGATCAGACATGCAACCTAAGCAGGTTTATTTGGCAAGGGCAACAAAGCATAAAAGGAAGCAAGACTTGACAATAAGCAGTTTACATGTGCATCTGTTTGGTAGAAAAACTGATCAGCATGTTCTGGGAAACCAGACAGGTCTAATTTATAGATGTATAGATACATCAACATGCTGTATGCAGTGAGACCTGGGCCTCAGCTTGTTCTGATGTCAGCATTGATGAACCTTGATGATGTGCAGAAAAGGGACCATAGTTAATCCCTTATTTTGTCTTTCTTTTCTTTAAATCTTACTGTTGAACTTAACTGGAGTAAGTATCCCAGTAATCAGGTTAATCCACCATTTTTATAAGCTGTTGTAGAACTGCTCTGGTGCTCTTGCAACCATATTACAGAAACTTAGTCCCTAGTTGCCTCTACAGAGGAGGAGTGTGCTATCTGAACTACTCTCTAAAAAGATCAATGCGTTAAATATTCAAACTTAAATAGGAATTAGCAACATTGTTCTGTCTGAAAGTGATTAATTTGAGACCTCCTCTGGCAACTGCTGTTAAAAGTCTTTGTATTAAATTTGTCATATTGCAGTCTCTGTTTCCGTTCCATGTTTGAATGGCAGTTTGTTTCACAGGCTCAGTGCAGGGGAATTATGACAGTATTCAATTAGCCAGGTAGCCTCTGAAGACTTGCTAATGTACATATAAAATAGAAACCTGCTCTTAAAACTTCTCTGACATTCACATTTGTTTCAAGTGCTAAATAATGCTCATGTAATGTACAAAAGGCAGCCCCTGTGGTGGTATTCCAGGGATGTGTTTTGTCCTCTATATACCAGAAGCATGCTTTTTATTGATGGGTTGGGGATTTGAGACCTGACAAAATGTTAAGCATTGTCTTTCACAAGAAGGTCTCATGTCAGACGAGGTACATGGAACTGGTAGATCAAAGGTTGTTTTGGACCATTTTGCAGCAGTGAATGAAGATTCAAATCCAAATTCAAATTCAAAAGATGGTAAATAATATGTGCCCAAAGATTATGCCTTAATTTATTTATTTTTTTTTCTGTAATGGAATTAGAAAACACATGTATGTGTGTATATATATGGTCATGTTAGAGATAGGTATTCCATATGTATAAGGAACTATGCTTTCAGGATGTGTGACTTTCATTGTAGATAAAAGCAACTGACAACAAAATAAAAGAACAAAATTAAAACTCCAGGAGAGAACAGAGTATGTGACTCCCCTGTTAACAGCAGACATCTGTCAACATGCAGACAAGCTATGAAGGGAGCTTGTTTTATCCTTAGGAGCATTACATGGAAAGTAGTCCTATCAATACTAAGTTGTACTCTCCAAACTGGAGAATCACTTGTAGCAAAGACTCTGTCTGGTTTCACATTAAGCAATCTTGCCAGTTTATAAATACTACAGTTTCTTGCTTTTGTCCATGTGCATGTTTTGTGGTTGGCTTTGATTACACTGTTTTCTCCTTTTTTGTGTTTCTTTGTCTTTTTTTTTTTTTTTCATGAAAGCTACATTAAAGTTCATCTCTCTGTAATTAATATGAACTGATGATAGGGAGATTGTATGTAGAATCTTAATAGATTGTAAATTCTGCCAGNTTTTTTTTTTTCTCTTTTTTTTCCTTTTTTTTTTTTTTTTTTTTTTTTTTTTTTTTTTCATGAAAGCTACATTAAAGTTCATCTCTCTGTAATTAATATGAACTGATGATAGGGAGATTGTATGTAGAATCTTAATAGATTGTAAATTCTGCCAGTTTCTGGGACTGAACTTTTTTATCTCAAGCTGAACAAAACTGAAACATTGGAGGGCCAGTATTGTAATCTATAACTGATAAGTATTATATATTTCAAGCAAATAAAAGCAAATTGCTCACTAGATGAGAACCTAATAAATTACAGTAAGTTTAAAGCATTCTGAACAAAGCAGTTATAATGTGCAACAGTAGAAATGCCAAATGTGATCTATCACTTAAATACTGGATTGCTGAGCAAGAGTTTGCTAGTGTTTTAATAGTATTTCTATTGCTATTTGAGCTTTCAGGGAGATTACATCATTTACTCTGAGTGGCAGGACCCAAGAAGCTGTTAGAAGGAGCAGATAAATAAGGGTATGTAAAACATATGTTGCAAAATTCCAGGTTTGACCTGAATATTTAAGTAGAGCTTGTAATTTAAAAACATACACACATAAAAAAAACAAGGAAATCCTCTTGAAAGATTCTTAAGATGTTATAAAAGACTACATCAGTAACATGAAGAATTTTTCCCAGTTTTTAAGTGTTTGCAGCAAGTTTCTGTGATCACTCTCTGACTTGACTATTGTGAAAAATGACACTAAATGTATGCTCATAGAGAACATTTTGATGCAGAAAGGAATGGCTTTGGAGTCTGTAAATAGAGGCCATGGCTATGCAGACTTTTCATTATTCAGTTCTCAGGAGTTTTTCAACTGAATATTATTATCAGGCTCATTTTTGCAGTCTAATTTTGGTTGGAAGTTAACCCTTACACACACATACTGCTCACCCCAGCTTCAGCCCCATTGCTTCTTGGATCAGTGTCTGATGTTGCTGTCGAAGCTCTGATCTCATGTCCACATAAAGTAAACAGAACAGATAAAAGCTGCAGAAGAAGTCAATTTACCCTTTTCCAGACTTCATTTAGTAGAATGTGCCATTTTCCAAGCTGTTAGGTAATGACATATTTCACTTAGTACTGAGAAGCTGGGGGAAGACAGTGGTAGACTGAGAAATGTGTGAATGAGCAGTTTATTCTCAATGAAGGAACACCATCCTGTAGCAGTGTTCTAGCTTGATTCAAGCTTTGCACTAGTTAAAACTAGCTAGCTTTTCCCCCCACCCCATCCAAAGGTGGTATCTCACTAATCAAGAGTATACAATAAGAGCCAGACATGGACAAACTACTTCAGACAGTGACTTACTGCTTCAATTTAAAAACGATTCAGTAAGTCATTAGTTATGGAAAAGAAGTTTACAATAAGGTAAAACTTCAGCCAATTTCTTTAATACTTTAGAGACTATAAGAGAGTTTGCTTTTAGTTACAAAGGATCTAGAAGTCCAGAAACTTCAGGCTGAGCATGTATAGTCTTTCTCTTCACTAGATATAATTTCAATGGTGGATGCATTTGTCAGTGTACACTATTTAATGCTGTCAGTATTTTAATGGGAACAACTTAGGTATTGAAGTTAACCTCGTGAGGCTGAAAAGTCTCAATGTCGTCTGGATCAGAGTCTTGCATATGTTTTTCAAGGAACCATCCAGAGAATTGGTTTCTCATGGAAGCAACCACACAATTTAAATTGTGTTTTAAAGGGTATTATCCACCACTGGGGTGGTGAGTAAGGGGGCTGGCTTGAGATATTTTGACTTAGGAGTGTGATAGAGGCAGCCTGCTTCCAGCTGGCTGAGGACAATGCAATGTCCTGCACTCCCTACACCTCCAAAAGTCACAAATGCTGCTTCTGCACCTGCAGCCAGGATCTAGTCCTGTGTGCCTCTCTCCTGTAGCTGAACAATGCTTTGGGTACTGCTGGCTTCTGGCTTATTTTATCTTGTCTGTACTAAGCACTCATGGGGAATGTCATGCTCCTTCAGTGCTGTTTAGTGGGTCAGGACAGGCAAATTTCTGTGTCTCTTTAAAAACTTTACCCTCTGCGTTATACCACCAGTGCAAAAGAGTCAATGGACTGATCCCAAGTGTGTAAGACAATCTTTGTTTAAAGAAGAGGGGACTTATATTTCAGCATTTTTCTGACAATTATAGTAATCAAGCTAAATTATCCATAAACCAGAAAAAAGTATCAATTTTACTTTTGAAGGAAAGTTTTTTATTAAAAGATAGTTTTGTTTGGTATTTTATGCCTGATATATAACTACTTTAGCCACCCAGAAGCCAGACCATGGTTTGTTTTTTCTCTATTATTGCTTGGCAAAGTTATTGAGGAAAAATATTAGAATTTGAGGCAATTCCAAAAGGCGTTTTCTTGCCCTGACTCAGTACTTCTGTCTTCATGAATTCTTGTGGATTGTCCTCCTAGTTAAATATCTCCTTTAACCACAAAAAGACTTTTAAAATGAGAAATAAGCTCAAGCTGTAGACCTGGAATTCAGTTTGAGTTAGCATCAAGGTGGCAAGACACTTTGAAGGGCCAGAGCTGGGGGACCAGAAGGGTAGGCTGCCCCACCTTGGGGTGTGTTTTTGTAGAACTACTGGTGACAGCACACTTGTATCTGTAGAACTGCTCCTGACACCTTCCTAAATAAGATTTGCTTTCCTTGTCACAGTGGCATCATCTCAGTCCAATTGCATGTTTGTTCTCTTGCGTTTGTATCCAGTAGTCATGCACTGTTCTTACCTTAGACATTTAAAGGTAACTCTCAGATTTCTTTTTTTGTGAATGGCTGATGAAACCTGTTATCTGTTCCTGTATTACCTAAAGTTAATCATTGTGAGGAAGTCACCAGCTGTCTCTCTCAACAACACAGTGTATTTTCGCAGAAGAAATCAATGCAAGTATCGGTACATCCATAATGAAGAACAATATTCTTGAAAACATGTTCCTTCTGCATCCTGTGAGGAAACCCAGAGGTTCAAAACTGGTCTTTCAAGCAGAAAAATTGACTGGTTGAACTCTTCTAATTTATTCTGCTGAAATTTGCTATTTTTAAGTTTGATTTCATTGCCCGTGCAAATAACAGGTTAGACTTCCTTTTTCCAAGCATAATTTGAAGGCATACATTATGTTCATTTCACCTACCAAGTAAAAAAGACCATTTCACTAAAATCCAAAAAATAAATCCAAAGCAGTGTAAATTATTTTTTTAACCTCCATCTTCAACACTGAATGAAGGAATGAAGTCTGGAATAATTCCTGCATTGAAAATTAAGACATCTGGGTGCATCCCTGCCTCCACTGTTGTGTTTTGTTCCAGGATCATCTGTCACAGCTTCAGTAAAAAATGAAGAAATATGCAAAAGTGTTGGGAGACACTTTCATATAAAAGTACAAAAGGAACAATAGTTTTGACTGCTAAATATAGGATTGTTCTTACTGATAGTCAATTTATGTATTTCATGTGATTTATATGATGCATCTATCATTTTTCCTCCATCATGTATCATTTTGATTTCTACAGTTGTATTCATAATTGTGTAAGTATCTGCAATATAATTAGAGAACAAAGTTCAGGCCATAGATTATTAATGAATGACTATAAATATCATGTAATGGGTAATTCTTGCCTGTAAATAGTTGGTCATCTAAATCACATGGTGATTTTTCTGCTTATTGGTTAGATTAAAATCCAAGAGACTAATACTTACTACCCAAACAGCAATTTTCAGTTAGTGAATGCTTTCAGAGGTATATGCAGTTACCTAAATGCTTATGAGCAAGGCTTGTGAGCTTGATCCTTCAATGTCAACTCTTGCTAGTCCTGTGCTTAAAAATGATTGATTCTTGTATTATTTGGCTAACTTGCATGACAGATTTATTCTGTTGCAGTTGACATCTGAAAAGTATAAACTTACTTTGCAACAGTAAAGAGCAACTCCAGTTACTCAGAATTTTGTAATGTACAAAGGCAACTGACAAAGCATAGCGCCATTACTTTAAAGCAGGACACATGCTAGTCTGCTCTGTTGTACCTGCTGGGTCTTGCCTTCATTTGTCACTACTGGGGCTTTATTTCCAGCACAACATTAGAAACAGTATTCTCATGCATGCTTCAAGACTACACATGACAAAGGTAGGGGTTTTTCTAATCACCTTGCTCTTAAACTATAAAATAGCTTGTTCCAGAGAATGCTGTGCAAATGTCTGTCTCTGGATTGTGTTTTTGGAGACTTTGTAGAACCATTAATAGGTTGAAATGAAGAACCTGACATCTTTAACTTGCTGAAGTGTTTTTAGTTTTGTTTTGGGTTTGATTGACACGTTTTATTATTTACCTGTCTGGTACTCTTTTCCCCAAAGGAAGGCTTGTGACTATAGTTTCTTTCTAGAGGAGAACTTCCTGATGCCTTTTCTAGTCTGAATAACATTTTGTATCTGCTTACCTGGCTCTGGTTGTTCCAATTATTGGGTTTGCAGATTTTTTGCATACTATAGTTTCCTACAATTTTGTATCACTTGTGAATGTTAGATAATTTCCAAATGTCCCATGTTTATAATATTTCTCTTTTCAGTTTTGTGAAATAGCAGCAGTATTCTTTCACCTTACAGACAAGGTAGACAAAAGCACCGGGGATTTTCCAGTGGTCCCTGAGTAGTTTCTGAACTCACAGGTTGACATGTCAGCCCACGTTCTGGATCATTGCTTTTACCCTTCTAGTATCTGAAAGTTGAGCTGATGTAGTGATTTGTATGATACTAGTTGACCTCCTGGGATGCAGTTTGCAATCCTGGAAGATGTATTGGTGGTTCCTACGTGTTTGAGGAACCTATGTACACAATAAGATGGTCAAGTGGAACCCCTACCTGGGGGTCTTATACAAAGTGAAGAAGGCTGCAATTCTGTACATATAGATGTGCATATTAAATGCTAATTCAGGGTTGAAGGTTTCTTTATATATGCAGTGAAAATATTCAGATTCTCATGACCATCAGCATCACCACCATGCTTCATTTTGTTCCTGGAAATTCTGTCTAATGAAAGGAGAAATTAAATTTCAAGATGAACTTCTGCAGTACTTTCTCTAGCATTTATGTAAGATTTTAGGCATATGAAGTCTTAACTGAAACTAGGATTTAGTCTAGTGACTTAATGATTTCACTTCAATAAAAACTGAAGTATTTGACTTGGAGTGAAGGATATTTCTATTGTGTTCCATACAAATTCATAACATAAATTTGGGGAGACTTCGACACATCTTTCTGCTCCTCTCACACTTCCTGTGTTGTCACCTGTCTTTCATTTGTAAACTAGAAGAGGAACTTTGGCATTAGATAGTGCTTATGAATTTCAAGCCCAGGAAAAAAAAGCTAGTTTTCATAGACTATGCTAGTACCTTTTCAGGAAAAAAAAGATCGTTTTGCAGCCAAGTATCAAAGAAGCTTTGGGCAGACACAGGCAAATTGCTAAAATTTTCATTGGTAGAAATTTCTGAGAAGTTAAAAAATGCTAAGACATATAAATATTATATAGTGTACAGGATGTAGCAACTTATTAAAGTATGTAGCTGCTTATTGGGGCATATCTCAGCTGCTATTCCTCACAGCTTTACTGAACTTGTAAGAATCTACTATGGCTTTAAAGTACAAAAAATCCAAACCAGATCCCTGGTCTCCAGGGCTGTAAGTAAGTGTTGAGTCCACCAGGTTTCACTTGCTCTGTGTTTCCCTTCTGTAGGGTAAGTGAAAGCATAAAATCTGAGCTTTCCTGCCTTCCTGGGTTGCTGTAAAAAGAATGTGGCCTGCCCAGAGTTTCTGTGCCCTGGTAACTTCAGACATTCAGCTCTTCAGTTTTGTTACCCTGGATACTTATTTGAACATACCATGCATTTGATTTTAAAATTGGGAAAGAGAAAAAGCAGCGTTGAGTCACTCTGAATGGGCTACTTATATGCTAAGCTGTTTTTCAAAGGGAAAGGATTCTCTCTAGTAATGCTTTTAGCTAAAAAATTGTTGGTGTGCTTTTCAAGGCATCTTGGAATGCTAACACAATAAGTTAGCTTTACAAATCTAATTATCTCAGCTTTCTCTTTTTTTTTTTTTTTTTTTTTTT
>NDXB01004272.1:159575-171149 GCA_002631895.1 Agapornis roseicollis | reverse complement strand
TATTTCCCCCCACCAATTCCAAAAAAAAAGGCTGAAAAAAAAAAAAAAAAGAAAAAGGGTGAGTCCAGTTCTCTTACCCAACTGTAACATCCAATATTGTTAAGTGTTTTGAGGTTTGAAGATGAAAGAAACAGGCTGTAAGTTATGGAGCTAGAGGACAATATAAACAAAATGACCTTTGGTATCATGCTTGCCATATTCTGACAAATAAATTGAGTTCATGTTTAACATTCAGATAATATTCCTGGCAGAGCAAAACATTGCCACATTAAATGTTCAGATCAGAAATGTTCAATGCAGACTAAATTAAGTTGGATCTTAGGACAGCAAACTTAAAATGAGTAACATGTGGCAATATTTGATTTAACAAAGAAATGTTTCTTACCCCCCCCCCTTTTTATTTTTTTTTCACTGTAAGTTTAAGTGTATAAAGATACACATGGCACAATGTAGTGCCAGGAACGTTAACTGCTTTTGATCTCTCTCCTCAGATATTAACGTCTCCCCTCAAGCACACACCCCCCTCCCCCTTGTTTGGCGTCTTAAGAGTTTTCATACCAATAAAGATGCAGAGAACAGCAATCTTTGCTTCTGTTTCTTCAGCTTGATTTCTTAAGTTTCATGGTCTATGCCCTGGAGAGGTCAATTTTAATCAGCCCCCAGGCACTGCTTAAAATTTAGGGCCAAATTTTCAAAGAAAGCATCAGTTGGATTTTGATTAGTTAGTGTATGATGGTTTCTTGCACTGTTGAGCCTCCCAAACACATGCATGTTTTTGCCTGCCAAAGAACAGTACTGAACTCTTTGAAGTGAAGACATGGTTGTCTATGCTACTGACATGTACATCCTTTGTTTGCAAATCGGACAGTCACACATCTGTGTGTATCCACCATTGATTATGGTTGTACAGCTGCACCTGTATTTGATTGTGGGAATGGAAGGGTAGGTTTGGAACTGGAATTTATTTTTGGAACCACAGTACTCATTTTCTGTGAGATTAGTATGATTCTTAATCATTCACGGTTTGCTTTTTTTCTTTTTTTTACAGTTTGATCTTCTGGAAGTATTCTACTCTGTAGAAATCTCAGGTTTTGCTAGTGTTGAGACTAAAATGTAACTATATTGTTATGTTTTAATGAAAGGTTTCTTGGCTTCATCGGAGCATTGAGTTCACAGGGAAGATTCATAAATCTAGTTATCCTTGAAAAAGACTATTAGCCATTCAGGTTTAAAAACTCTTTAAGGGAGCAGGAACTTCATGTACAAGCCCCTTCAGATGGCTGTGATGATTTCTCAGTATTATAATTCCAGTTGGAATGCTAAGTGTAAGCATAGAAAAATTCCTTTTGCAAGCCACAAATGTTAGTGCTAATATAGAGACCTTTGTCCAAAACAGTAATGATTTACAGAAGTATTGGAGAACAGCAATATCCAGTACTTAGATGCCACTTACATAAACTTCACAGAGATGGGGGTACTGCTAAAACATATCCCCAGTTATTACTTATGGATGTGTTTATATTCTGAGAGATTCAAAATATTTTAGCCAAGATAAGGACTCCATGTCTCTGTTAATGAAGAGGAAGGTGCCTACCTAAAGCAGTATTTCATTCAAATATGTTGGTGTTAGAGAAATGCAGCCAATGCTGTTCAAACATGCCTCAAATTTGAGGGAGATTTTCTGTGTTGCCCTGACTCTTTCAAACTTGCACCATTATGACCAGCTCAAATGTAGGCTGATTTTCTTGTGGTTTGAGAAATCCCCTTGTAGTTCCCTATGAACAATTTCAAGAAAACCCACTTAGGAAATACATTCGCATCCAGGATACTCTCAATGGAAATAGAGTATTTTGGGTGGGGACTTTTCAATGGGAGCAGCAGGCCTTCTTTCTTGAAAGAGCCTTCCTCTGCTTGCAGTGTGCAAATGTGGGTTGCAGTCCTGCCCCATGTGACAAGAGCCATAGTTGGAACATAGCCATTTGCTTTGGTGCAAGCAGAGACAGGACTGTGATGATTTAAAAAATGGGCAGGTTAGAAGGGTGCAATCAAGTAGTAAAAGTTCGTAACCATGCAATTATGGCACAGCTACTGTGCAAGCTGAAATTCATTGGCCATTTGAGGCTCTCCAAGACACATACCAGCCTCTAAGAATTTCTTGTTGTTAATTTTTAATTTATTTCAGTCTCTTACTGAAGGTTCGGCTTTTGGCACGTCTAACTCTACAGCATAGAGCTTCAAAGAGTACACAGTGAGAAACTTTACTGGGTTGCCAAGACTTCCTCTATATATGTTCATGTATGTGCATAAAAATTCACTCAGCTTGTATCACATGCACTTTAACTTTCTAAATTCATTAATTTGACACATAGTGTATTTTCATGTAAGAGTCTGGAACATAATGATCATGAGGAAGAGAAATGCACAGCCATGAACTTCATAGCTGCAAACTTATCTCACTGACCCAGCTGGTAGGAGCTGAAAATAATATGGGAAAAATTGTTAGTTTTGGAAAAGGCAGAAGTGGCATTCCCAGTACCAGCAGAGCCTAACAGGATCTTTGTAACACAAAGTTAGCATTGAAAATTGTGTCTTACAGGTGGTAATAGAAAGGAATTTAGGAACAGAGAGAAAGAGTAAGAGCAGGAAAAGACATTCATGATGATTATTTCTTCACTTCTCAGTCTTGTATGAGTGGCTCCAAAATGTTATACTGTATGCTGCACTTTTTTAACTTTCTCAAACTCTACATAAATCTTGTATTATTTTTCAGGCACAGAAAAATCACTGAGATCTTGATAGGACTGTTTGTTTTAAAAATCAGAAAGTGAAAGAGAAAAAGCTTCCAAACTACCTTGTTGACCTTTTATTTGGGATATCTTTTTTGTCTGTTTTTAATGCAATGTCCTGCACTCTGCCTGAGCAGTAGCAGGAGAATCAAAGGAAGCAGCTAATAGGTACTGGCTTACGCAGCTTCATCTGGGCTCCATGCTGTTCAACCTGTGCTTACTGACTGAACACCATGATGTGTGGGAGTACCTGTCACTTGGGTTTACTGTTACATTCATATTTGTAGAAAGAGAATAGAAAGGCTGAAACATTTCTGTCATGTTGTTGGTGTTCAGTACCAAAACACAGCTCAGCCACAACAAAACCATACAGGTAATGAATAATGCCTACTGTACAACAGAAGGAAATTGTGTTTATTTTATCGGCCTTAAAGTTATTCTGTCTACTTGGTATGAGACACCCCAAATTCTCAGTATTTTCTTTTTATTGTCATTTGTGCTGACTCTCAAATTCTAGCTTTGGTAGTAAAGCAAGCAGGTGCTGTTCTTTCACTCAGGCATTTGTGATGTGTACTGTAGAAAACAGTTCTTCTGATACAGAAGGTAATGAAAAGTCTCCCAACACTGAAACAAAAACGCGTTACTAAAAACAATGACAGCTTGTCAGAGTGAAAAGTAGGAGAATTTTCAGAGACGTGAAAGAGCAAATGCCATGTGAATTGAAATATTTATGACTTGACTTAGTGCTGGAAATATACGTGGTGACTTGGTTTTTTGTTTTGCTTCTTTGTTCAATATTATAAAGCTGCATTTGGATGGCCATGGGGATTTTGTGAGAAATTTAAACAAACAAAAATATTGGCTGAAAGATAACCGTACTTAATATTATGTTATAGAAAGCCCTTCCCGATACCAGAAACACTGACCCTGGAGAACAGTTTGAAACTTTGATACAGCAGGTTAGATCCCATCAACTCTGAATGGGATTCCTTTCTTCAGGAGAGGAATCTCTTACAGCAGCGCTTTTTCAGTCAGAGCAAAGGCAACTTTAAAGCTACCATTTGTTAATGTGTTATCTTGAAACTCACAGTGCAAGAATCTACCTTCATCTACTGATCTAGTTGGCTGTGAGCAAGGCATGAAGCTCACAAGCTTTTCCAAGTCTCCTTCCAGACGTCCTGTTGATAAGAGGAAAAGAGAACTCCCCATCAAATATTACCTCGCATATCCCAGTTGCCCTCTGGCAGGTTTTCTATTACGAAAACTCTTACAATTAGTCACTGTAGGAATAAGGATTAACCCTTAGAATTGACCAGCCTGGGCTCAGTACGCTGTAAGATCAGTGTAGTCTGAGAAAAAGAAGACGTTCTCAGGTATCTTTTTGAAACCATGACAGGTCATAAGCTTTTCTCCTACCACTGGTTTCTTCCTTTCCATGAGGGCCCATAATGGCCTCAAAGGCCAAATCCATGTTTATATCTATTCTTATTGAACAGTATAGTGCTGGTACCTGGTGTTCTCGTCTGGCTGGGCTGGCATCCTTCACCCCTTCTTCCACTGCAATGCTGTACACCGTGAGGAGAAGGAAACTGAGGCTATTTCCAGAAACAGAAAACTGCACTAAATGTTCATGTTGATTATGGTTTTGATTCTACTGTTCTTTCCCATTTTCTGTTGAGAGGAACCATCCTCATGCTTTATCCATTAAAATGAATGGAGGTTGAGTTTGCAGAAGGTTTCCTACATGCTAGTTTCGGTAAATGTGTTTTTATATTATGCACCAAGCCCCACAGCAGCTTGTATTCTGCCATCAGCTCTGAAGCTTTGTAACAGGTGACCAGCTAAGCCCTAAGCCATTATGTCAAAACATACAGCAAATTTAGATTCTCTACAAGCAGAATTTGAGAGTTGTCATCACACTGAAACCTTTGGTTCTTTAAGTCACATTCTATAATGTACAGTTCAATGAACAACATGTTAATGTTCTGTTTTCTAAATGTTGTTTTGACATTTAAGTGTTTAAAATTATCTTGAGTTAATTAAATGTAGAGGCTTCTAACTGAATGGATTGTGCTGACAACTCATCATCTAATTACCCATAATTAGGAGTAGAACAACATTAGCTAATAGAAATAATAAATAATGGTGATAGGGAAGAAAATTCAAATGTGTTGTCCAGCAGCACAGCAATTTTTCTCCCAAGCAGAATTCATACATGAAAGCTTTGAATACAGTTCTATTTTAATCACAGGCTGTACAATGATAGGCATTATTCACTGAATGGTTCAGGTTAATAAGAGCTGGTCTGAGGATAAAAAAACTAAATAATGTTTTAGGCTGATGAATTCCAGAAGCCAGGATATGCTTGTTGGAACAAAATAATAAAGACAAGGAGATCAACAAGGGGTTTGAAGAGACAGAAGGATATTTTTGCATCATCTACTAGTCTTGTCAACACCATTAAAAGAGGAGAAAAAAAAAATCAAAGTAGCTAATAAGTCAATTTGGTTTGATTTTTATCATGTTCTTTGCCAGTTGTTAGCTGGCAGATTTTAAACTTGGAGAACTCAAGTGTGGGCAAGTTCAGACTGCTGACTTTATCTTCAGGACAGTTGTTTTCAGTCATTTTGCCTGAAAGTTTATCAGCAGGAGCAGTTTTATTTACTTATGGAAATGTTAAATGAAAAACATCTGTTTCTTGATGACCTAGAAAATAGTGTAGTTGAAACCTAGTTTTCTGTTTGTGTTTAAAGCTAGGAAAAACTTTGAATTTCTGTGCTTTCTTCAGATCTGTACTTACTAAAGGGTTTGTCTTACCTCAGTCTAATGAGGTATAGACTCTTTGCAGGAATGCGTTCCTTACCACAGGCATCGTAGTTGCTGCCAATCTTTTTATATGCAGTACTTTATCTTTTTTCAAGAAATGAATTATTTATCCATACCTTAGCTGAGATGGAACCAGTTCTTTTATGTATATTATAGCTATATATGTAATTTTTTCATGTATATATTAGTGTGCTTTGGAATAATAAAAGTTAAAACAAATACTGTGTTTTTAAGCAAGTAATGCATTTAGTTATTTTCTACATTACTCTACATAAGTTATTCTCCATACATTAGCTCATTTCAGTGTGCATGAATTTACTGTAATTGCTTACACATAGAGAATTGGGAATAGAAATGCAAATGAAAAGCAACTACTGTAGTTATGGCTAATGCTCAGCTTGGGAGTACACGTAGAAAAAAACTTTAAGATTTGTTCAGGAAGATGTAGAGGTAGAAGGGACAGCAATCTTGGTATGAACACAAGGCAATGGAGATAGGAGATATTAAAGCACATATGATAGGTGCATATCCAACAGGCTTTCTGGACTGAGAAATAGACCACAAAGAACCCACAGAAAAACTGATGTTAAAGAAAAAGAAGAAAGTGAGTAGAAATGTAATAATTTTTATTTTTAAAGCTGATTTTAATAAGGAATCTATGTTTGTGGTCACCTTTGTTGTATTTCCATAATTATTTCGATATTTGTTTTTGCAAAAGAGTGAGAATTATTATTATAAAGTATTCAAGTTGTAAGGTTTGAAGACAGCCTTTCATAATTATGTTTCTATTTCCTTTACAACTTATCATTTTCCAAGATCAATTTTTACTTCAAGAGGTGATCCATAGATACTTCCATGAATATTTATATTTAGAGAATGAAGTAGGAGCATTTGTAAACCCTTATACCCTTAATTAATGCCAGTCTTCAAGGTTGTGTTTCCCAGTGATTGATAATAAAAAGGTTTCAGTATGGCATGGTATCCTTTGCAGCATGAATCATACAAGACTGTAAAATTGTTAGCTACATCATTATGGCTGAGTGTATTGTACTAAACGAGCACATAGCAGAAAATGAAATGAATGTTTTATATGTTCTCTCAGCTAGCTTTAGATAGTGTGCAAAACGTAACTCTCTGCACAATTCATATCCCTAAACGTGTTTTTTAAATTTTGCATAATTAATTTGAGTTCACTTGTTAGTTATTGAACACAATGAACTTAATTCCATGTGTCTTTATTTTATGCACTGACTGATTGGGAGCCTAATATGGCAGTCATATTAATAGAGATAGAAACACTCATGTTTTCCTGATTTCAGTAGCATTATTTGTACGTGTAGGGGTCTATGAAAGCGCTGATTAGGCAAGCAGTTTTCCAGGACACCTATAATTAGAGAGGGAAAAAAGTAGACTTTCAAGTATATTGATTTTGTTTCTAAAACAAGTCAGCACTGGGGGAGGAGGGAGAGAGGGAAACCCAGAAACCTTTGGTTAGAAAAAAACTGCAGTAGCATCTCAAAGTAATTGTTTTTTTGTGATTTCGTGCTTACATATACTCCTTTAGTAACTAGACCTCCTGGTCAGACATCTTGCATGATGCTTTATTATTTTTCTTTTCCAGATGATGAGTCTCTGTTGCAATATGGGAGATATAGCCAAGGCCAAAAGTTTATTTGCAACATAGGTGCATACAGAGTACAGATAATCCAACACAACATTATCCATGAAATATGTGAGTGCCACAGCACAGAGGATAGTCTTGCTACATTTTGGAGCACTTTCCTCAGAGTCTGATCGTGGTATCAGTACAAGCAAGACCTGTACAAAGCAAACAGGAATAAACTTAGTGAGATAAGTGAAAAACCACCAAGAATCCTTTTGCCTATTAGTGTCTGATCAGGTAAAAGTGACAGTGCACACAACTTTTACAAAGGTAATGCTTATAAAAGGCGTAGCTGTGCTGATCCTGCGTGACTCTTCATTACATGCCTATTTCTCCTGCTACGT
Source organism: Agapornis roseicollis (assembly GCA_002631895.1). NCBI lineage: Eukaryota > Metazoa > Chordata > Aves > Psittaciformes > Psittacidae > Agapornis > Agapornis roseicollis. The sequence goes on along the minus strand of NDXB01004272.1, from coordinate 163,530 downwards.
CTTTTATTTACTTCAATGTTCATGTAGGATCTTTAACAATGAGAAGCTGAGAATTGGACTCCTCAACTTTTTTGATGATTAGGTGAAATTTTTCTCTGTATGCTAGAACTGATGATGGCTGATCCTGGCCCTTACAGTATCATAAGTGTAGATCTAGGATGGCAGATGTGAGATTCTTGGCTTAGTCTGCTGTGCTGTCAGTTCTGCAGAGCCAGTACCTCAAAATTTGCAGTGTCAAGGGGTTTGCATTGCTTTTTTCTAATGAGATGGAAGGGTCTAAATGTGAATCTAGAGCTGAATCCTAGAGGTAGGATGAAATTAATCCATCCCAAATCTTGAGTTATACACTATGAAAACAATAATCTTCTATGCTACATATGCCAAGTTAAAAATATTTCTGGTGTGACACTTTAGCGTCATCCTCTATCAGCCATCAGTCCTCTTTTTGTTCTGAGCAATAACACACCCAGATGGACAATATTCCATTTTATCAAAGTTGAAAAAATTAAAATAATTCTGCATAGTTATGGTGCATTTTGCAGGGGAGCGTAAGAAAAAAATTCGCAACGATCCAAGCATATGGAGAAGGGGCAACTGTGTTGAGAGTAAAATCAGATAATCAGTTTACCCAGTCTAGTGGGATTGGCCCATAGTCACTGTGGGTGCTGTTACATACTGCGGTAAATATTCCCTCTGTGACTATGGGAACAGGTGCTATGAAAATCCCTCAGATCACTTGTTTGACCTGTTAATTAAGTTTCCCTGTTTACCTATGGAAAATTCTGGGTTTAACTTGGTACTAAGAGTCCTAACATGTTTGGATCCCTCCTGTTCCAAATCGCCATGACTTAAAACCTCCTTAATCTGGAAAGGATTGACGGAGGAAGAATTGGAGAATTATATTGGAGATTTTATTTTTGCAGTGTAATCCAATCTGCTATAGCAGAATCCTCTGGATAGAAATTGTTAACTTCCTGTTACCGTAAATGGTTTTTAATAACATCTTGTGTATCATTGTTCCTACCTTTCATTTGGTAGTCAGCAATTTATAATTAGAACATTAGCAAGAACTGTAAGATATTAATTCCCTTGTATTTGTCTTGAATATGCAAGGAGCAGATTAGCACAGAAGGACTGCTTGTCCCTTTAAAACAGAGAGAGAATTTAATTACCATATAATTGTTTTTCCTCCCTGAGTTTTGCTGTGCCAAACAAGAAGCAGAGCAAACTGAGAGCTGTTGGGGTTTTGTGAGGAAAGGCAATCTGCAGGTTAATACAGATTTTATGAATGGCAGCAGCAATACGAGTGAAGCTAGGCTGGTACAGGCCTGTTGTAAACAGAGGTGGGGGATTGTTGTTACTCTTTTTTTTCCCTGAGCCAACTAATTAATTCTTGACAAGCTTACTGAATTGTTTGACAAATGAAAACAAAGTAACTCCCAAAAGACAGGTGTACTAGAACAACTGTCAGAGAGAAACACAAAGTTTGGATGCACAAGGTTGCCTAAAGTGAGATTTATGCACTGAAGAGCTTGTCTATTTTTCCAACTGTATTAGTCTAGTATAATATTTCACATTTGTCCTTGTGCCTTGCCTTGGTCTTGGACCACTACAGACAAGGTAGTGGTAGTGCTGAAAAAATCCAAATATTCGTTATTCATAATTCATTATTTCATAATTTCAGGAAAGTGGTTTGGAGCGTAGGAATTGCCCTTGCAGGATCCTGGGAAGAGGGGCGTGCCACCACTATCATTAATGCTGCAGAAACAGAATGAGAATCTCAGCAGGCTGAGGAGAAGCTGCTGGGTATCAGAACACTTCTGCCTGTCCCTGGCAGGGAAACAGAAACCTCTTCTTTGTGGGGAGAAAGAAGCTTTTAAAAAAGGGATATTAAACCAGGCTTTGGGTGGGGGATTAAAATCATAAACTTATTCACCAGAAGCACTTTAAGGAATTACCAGCAAGGTTTTAGGAGTGCTCTGCAGGCAGCCCTGAAATTATTTGATTTTGCTTTGGGGCTGTAGGGGAAGAAGATGAGAATACTTCCCCAGAGCAATTGGCAAGACAATGCAGGGCTGGTTTTAGCGTTCCTGGCTCTGGCAGCAACAGGTCTGTTCAGCCTCTCCCAGTTTTAGACCTGGGATAGGCAGCAGATTTTCATCTTCACCAGGCTGGAAATAAGAATGGAGGAAACGGATGAAGTTAGTGCCTCAGGCTCTCATGTGTGTGACGTCCAAGCTAAGCAATCGGGCCATGCAGCCCTGTGTTAGAATTGCCATACCTGATCAGGCAAGAGATCTGTCTTCCCAGTATCTCTCTCAGATACTGTCTGCCATGAGTATCACGGAGAGTTTGTTTCATGAGTTTCCTAAGCAATTCTCAATTTAATAGTGCTGGTTGCACATTTTTTCTTCTCAGAACTCATCCATTTGCTTTTTGAAGCAATGGAAATTGTTATCATTCATACTGTTCTGTCACAGGCAGTTGTATGACTGAAATGGGTGTTGCATGTTGGGTGTCTCCGTCAGTCACTGTGAGCATGCTGCATGCCTGCTAACTGCATTCTGTGTCCCTTGCTCATAGGCTGGTGGAAATCACAGATGCTCAGTTCCTGCTTGGTCTGGTCACTGCCTCTTCATTTTATCACACTGTCAAGCACCCTGACCAAAAGAAAGCTGGTGTTAATCTCTTACAGAAGTAAAACTAAAATGGGGAGAAAGTAGATGTTTTACCATTAAGAATGTAGAGCTCTGAGAAAAGAGGAGGATTTCCCTTGTAAAAGATGTTCCTGTTTCAGATTAGCTCTTTTCCAGCTATCTATGAGTTCATTGGAAATGTGAAGAGTTGCTATTTTTTTTTTTTTTAATGAAATATGCTCACTTATCTTGGCCTTTGTATAATAACACCCAAATTAAGCTAACATAGAATTTGGCAAATTGCCATGTACTTTCTTTTTCCTTACTATATTTCTTGAATATATTTTCTTTTACCTTGCACATGTTTAATGCTTAAAGGGTCACTTATAGCAGTCACATAGAGGTGCCTTTCATGAAGTGATTGATCCACCTTCTATTGATGACAGTCTCAGAGAGTTCGATTGAATTAGGAGGTGAGATTCTAGTTTATAGAAGATAGGGCTGTGATTTGAAAATTAAGGAACTTATTCCCTTGCTAATGCATGAATAGGATTCCCATCGACAGCAATGGAAACTGTGCGCATAAATAAAGAAAATTAGAGGTGTAAACCAAGCTATAGGGATACTGTCTCCAATGTATTTACATATGATTCATAGTACTCTACAGGCAGCTATGCAAACCTCAAAGTGTGTGATTCGTAGGGTGCATTTTTATGCATATGAAATTACAGCAATTAACACCTCCTTTTAACTTTTTTTCTTTCCTGATTTTTAGGAAGATGGGCCACACAACTATAAATCTTGTAATCCAGAATGTAACAGAGGTGTTAATCTTTCAGGGACCCCCAAGGTTGATGCTCTGAGATCAGCATGTCACCCTCTTGTTCTGTGGTCCCACATGGTCTCTCCCCTCTGCTTTAGGCTGGGGATCAAGAGAGCTACCTGCTTGCTGCTTCTGAGTGAGATATAGTGCTGCACTCCTAGCACTAAATAACACAGTGTAGGACTCATCTTTGCTCATTCTTTTTTAATTCAGATTCTCAATATATTTAGTGATGTTCCTTGAGACTGAGTCTTGGAATGAAGTAAATGTGACAATTCCAATTTATTTTTCTCTTTCTAAAGGAAAGACAGGAGAAGAGGAGTGAGATTAAATGACAGTTTCTACCCATTCTGACTGCAGTGAAGATTCAGCATAGGAGGGCAAAAAGCTATTCCCCTTAAGACAACTTCTCTAATTTAGGTGCTCAGATATTTTACTTAGTAGTAATATAAAGGCAGAGAGGAAGTTTCCTACTCCTTTTTTTTTTTTTTTTTTT
>NDXB01004272.1:98190-159437 GCA_002631895.1 Agapornis roseicollis | reverse complement strand
CCCTTTTTTTTTTTTTTTTTTTCCTTCCCTCTGGGCAATGATGACTTCTAATTACACAAAGCCCCTTAGTATTGACTTTGTAATAGCTTCTGCCTGCCTACATGGCTGCTGTATACAGGAGACTGAAACATATCAAATCATTACAATGGGAAGGAGCTGTTCTTTGAAGGAACATTCAAGATGTTGGGCCAAGATAATGGGCTGCATCAAAAGAAGCGTGACCAGCAGGTTGAAGGAGATGATCTTGCCCCTTTACTCTGCTCTTGTGAGACCCTTTGTGCAGTTCTGGTGTCCTCAACATAAGAAGCACATGGAGCTGCTGGAGCAAGTCCAGAGCAGGCCACAAGGATGATCAGGGGACTGAAGCATCTCCCATACAAAGACAGGATATAAAAATTGGAGCTGTTCAGTCTGGAGAAGAGAAGGCTGTGTGAAGACCTCATAGCAGCCTTCCAGTATCTGAAGAGGGCCTACCCCAACTTTCNGATCAGGGGACTGAAGCATCTCCCATACAAAGACAGGATATAAAAATTGGAGCTGTTCAGTCTGGAGAAGAGAAGGCTGTGTGAAGACCTCATAGCAGCCTTCCAGTATCTGAAGAGGGCCTACAAGGGTGCTGGAGAGGGGTTCTTCATCAGGGACTGTAGCAATAGGAGAGGGGGCAAAGAACTTAAACCAGGAAGTTCAGGTTAGATATAAGGAAGAAGTTCTTTACTGTGAAGGGGGTGAGGCACCAAAACAGGCTGCCCAAAGAAGTGGCAAATGCTCCAACCCTGGCGGTGTTGAAGGCCAGGCTGGAAGGAGTCTTGGGTGACGTGATCTAGTGTGAGGTGTCCCTGCTCATAGCAAGGGGGTTGGAACTAGGTGATCTTAAGGTCTTTTTCACCCCAGCTATTCTATGATTCTATGATTTTCTAACTTTGACCAGTGTGGAAGTTTCATAAGAATGAATATTTTGTTCAAGTTAATTTCTCTGCTGCTCTTTTCTGTATTGCCAGCAGAGTGAATACTATTACAGTACTTTCTTAACAGAAGCACTCTGTGCCAAAGGTTTTAAAGTGTTTTATTTTAATGTCACAGATGATTAAATGCTTTAGTGTGACTGACAAGCTTTAGTAAATTTGTACAAATTAGATATACTAGCTCTTGGTAAAATAGATTTTCTAAACTTGTTTTGTGTAAGAGGAGAAGTAGCAGCTAATGATAGTAAAATACATTAGGATGCTGGCAAATTAAAAAACACGTGCAGCTTAGCAGTAGCAATATGGCAGCTGTTTGTGAGACTGAGGCTTGAGACTACCAATACAACAGAAACACCCACAGGGCTTGCTGCAATATCATTTTGTTGTTGAGCAGTCTAAGCTGATGTTTCCTCAGGATTAGAATACTCTCTGAGACTTGCTAGTAGGGCAAAGCCGCTGTTCTGCTTTTCTCTTGTCACTTTTCAGGATGCTGGTACCACTGGAGACTCCAGTTGCCAGCAATCTTGGTGTCCATATTGGCACTCTAAGTAGGCCATAGTAAAGCATCTGAAGATACAAGAAGGAGAAGCCTGTTACAGGCCCAAATAAAGCATCTCTGGTATGATTCTTGAGGAGGGAGAAGAATGGGGGAAAAAAAACCAAAGAATCCCAGTACTAATGATACAGGCTATGCACACGTTTGGGTGCTTTGGCAGTAGGTGTTTTACAGCTAATGAAGCTAAATGCTCATGTTCTGCCTGGTAACACATGGATGGCTTCAGGTTTTCCAAGCTCCTCATTGAGCTTTCTTAGAAAGAATCTCAGAAATTCACCAGTTTCTAAGGGAACTGAAGCCAGCTTCTAGCCTATGCACACAACTATTTGATTTTCTACAGAGAAACAGACAGTATGGGGGACTTGCTGGTGTGATCCTGAGTTGGTTCTGTATGAATGTAGCTGCACAAGTGCATATATGAAGGAGTGTTTAGGATCTCTTGGTGCTAAGGCATACAGAGCCATGGCTGGAATCCTTTTGGGATGCAAAGGTAGACATAGCAGGTGTCTCATTCTAGTAGTGGGTCCTGCTATTCAACAGAAGGAAAGGGAACAGGCATTTCAACAGCCTCCATATTTTTAATACAATGCTCTGCTGGGAGCTGAATTTTGCAGTTGGATACCACATTACATGATGGAGGATTATGGGAGACAGCTTGAGGAGAACAGATTAGTTTGGGCTTTTTTGTTTATTTGTTTGTTTGTTTGTTATTTTTTAAAAAAAAGGTGTTGGATTATTCCTGTCTATGTTGTACCTTTGTTTTACAGCCTTTGTGTGTGAAAGGTGAAACAGAAGCTCCTCACAGAGGAAGCCTTTTATTAGGTGTTTGTACTGCATTCAGTCTTAACAGTGCTCCCATCTGCAGCCACAATTGCTGTACTAATAATAACATATGGTTGATACATGTCAAGCTTGAGCATTAATAATAGCAATGTTACCTTCTTGTGTTTATATATCACTATGGTGCCAGTCATTTACATTTGCTTTTAATGATAAACGTTTGCCTTAAAAATCACACATTTTTAAAGAAGCATTTTAAAGTTAACAAAGTATCTGAATCTCCCTTCAGGATGAAAGGTAGGGAGTGTATTTTCTCATTAAATTATGGTCTAATAAAAAGAATAAAGGATTCTTAAGAAAAGAGTGTTATTAACAACATTGTCTTTTTGATCTATGGAAAGATAAGTGTCCTCTAGTTGGAGGTAGTATCCTCCTCTTCTTCTCTTATAAACCTTTGTTCTCTTCTGATGCATATTAAGTACCAGATGAAAAATTCTGTTTGTCTGTGGTCTAACAATGAAATACCTTGTAGGAAATGAAAAGGTCAGGCTTTCCCTGTCAGTGATTTATTATAAACAGTGCCTCCTTCTTTTATTTCCTGATACTTTGCATTTGGATTAGTGATGATACATCACCAGCTGCTAGATAAAATATGAAGTTGGGAAACTATGGTCAAACATTTCTGCTGAGGAATGACCCTGTAATCAGCTCCCAGCACACACAGGTCTCACTTGATTTATCAACCCAAACCTGGGATTCTAAAGAGGGATGAATTAGTTTAAAGATATCTAAGGGATAATAGCTAAAGCCAAAAGCGCTGTAGGAAAACCGTTTGTCACTGGCCTGCCCTGCCCTCCTTAATTGCAGAAGAATTGAGAGTGGATACCTTAGGCACCTGATATAAATCATTGGTCAAGTAACTAGCAATGTATCAAGCAGAGGAGTAGCAGTCCTTTTTCTTTTGCTCTTTTCAGGCAGGACACTTGCAGTTTTGACACCAGGGGGCTGTTGGGCCAGTGTGGTTTAATGTACATCTGTCTCTGTGCTGAATTCTCCTTGGTTGTCTTCCTGACTTCATGCATTTTGTTGTTCATTGCAGTTTTCAATGTGCTATTTTAAATGTCACTTTCTGTAGTTTTGCATTTGGGGACAATTTATCCTACTTTGTCTTTTTTTAAATGAGGGTGTTACAAAAAAGGAATGTCCAATTGCCCAACACATCTTGTAAATGTTCCCTCATTGAAGAACATATTTGAAAGCTCAGTGCTTGTAGAAGCAGTATTACCAAATTAATTAAATATCTGCATCTCACATTCATATTCTTCTAATTCTCCATCTCTTTAACTATGTTTACCTCCCCAGGAAATGCATGTGCTCAACTTTACTAACTTTATACACAAATTATGTAGAGCTTAATGATAACCGATTTCTAAAATCATGTCCATGGTCTATGACATTTTAAGCACATGCATGCATGCAAATTCACATGATTGTGGAACCTTCTGCTATGGGCATCTTGCCTTCCAGTTCACATCAGGGAACAATTAGAAATTAATTCAGTCCATTTAATCTGTACATTTGAAAAAAAACTGAGAGAGGGAATAGCAACACAGTTTTTGTCTGCCTCAATCTAACTGTAGTTGTGAGATTTTTCAGATATATGGTCCAAAGCATGCATAATGGTATGTCCCCTATGCCAATATTTATTCTCATTCCATGTGGCTGTGCTTGTATGTCCTGTTTGCTATATGACTTAACATTGCTAAAAATTAATTTTGCAGCCTCAGTAAAAATCCTGCTGGTTGCTTCTCTGTGAGCTTATTTGTCACTTGGATAATGTCATAGTGACCTATTGTAATACTATAAACCAATTGGTGTACTGCAAATTCTCTCAAGTGAGCAGGTAGCAGAGCACATAGAATGGGAGAAGAGCGAAGGATAGAGATCACCTCTGTAGGCCACAGCCCCTTCTTCTGGACCTGGTTAACACCAAGCACATATTTTATATGCCCTAGCTAGAAAATATAAAAATATTAAGGAATCAGGGACTTTATTTCTACCCACTTCTAATCAGTTAGACACTTAACTGCCTTCCATTGCTGTTGTTTTTTCTAGTTTTAAATTTCACCATTGTGCTGAAAAGTCGAATATACTTTAGGACATTGCTGATTATGGATCAAAATATCTACAGAATTGGGCTTTAGTGAATAAAACATGAAAAATATTACTTGCTCAATGTAAGTGTAATTTTTTAAGGCTAAGTTATAGTAACAGAATTTATGATTAAATTGTGTTGTAATTCTTTTAAGCTAATGTATGAAAATGACCTCAAAATCTAGTGAAGAAGGTGATTGTCTAAGCCTTTCATCCAGAAGCTCTGAAAGAATAAGATTTCATCCAATCTAGAGAACACAGGCATCATAATTTTAACAACAAAGAAAATCAATCTAAGTAAAAAAAAAAGGAGAGGGAAACCAACAACAAACATTAGTCCATGTTAAGTGACTTTTGCCCACCATTATTAGCATATGTTTTGTAATGTACTGAGCACTTACTTCCCTGAAGGAAGGTGAAGCACTACTGCAAATTGCTACATCAGGAGGAGATTCTTTTAAGATTGACTTACAGGGCACTGTGAAATTTTTGGTTGAAAATGCTTGTCAACATGCTGTAAAGGATAATGGAATTTGATTTCACAAAGCATATTTCATACTCAAGGTGTCCCAAACCACTCTACAGATGAATGAGTTAAATGCTGGAGAAGTGGTGACTGTGTAGGTAAATGTGGCACCTATTATGTACTTGGTGATAGCTTACACACAGCTGTGGACAATGGAAACAGGTTTTCTCTTTTATTACTGAAGGTCACCCAGGTTAGCCCCTGTTCCTTTTGAAAAGCACTCTGGGATTTCTAATTTCCACCTGGATGATCACCAGAGACAAACAGAAAAGGCCACAGTTTAATGCTTCACAGAAAGGGTGGCTGAATGATTGCTGGATGATTAATGGCTGCTCTGTTTTGAAAGATGACAGCCTGTTATAATGGAGGTAGCTAACATGTAATTTTCTGCATACTGCAGTTTCACAGCCTCAGCATTCCCATACAGTGGGTATTGCATGTGGATGAAAGACACAACAATGAAGACGCAGTTTTTGGTTAGAGCTTGTCCCCTTCTCGCCAGAGGGCAATGCGTGTGGTAAAACACAGTCCACTCTGCTTGTGTTGTGTGCTGAGGAGTGTTTCGCAGCAGCTGGTAAGCAGCTTAAAAGTGAGCACATCATTGATAAGAAATATTTCAGAGGGCACAGAGGTAACTTTTGTCACACACTCATTTTTGCTCCCTGGACATGTGACATTTAGAACACCATTTATCACAAGCAGGCTTGAGGTTTGCTGACAGAGTGATGCAGCTGGCTCTGCAGCCACTGAACCATGCAGGGAGTGCAGACACCTAAATCACCACCCTTGGTAGGGCTGGTGTTCTGTCACCCTCTTGCATCCTTGAACAACACCCTGAGGTTTTGATAATTAGATCCATAGAATCATAGAATAGTTAGGATTGGAAAGGATGGTTATTATGGAAAACAAACACCAACAACCAAATTTTGTAAGTTGTTTGCTTCATTTGAATATATTCTTTTTTCCACTTCAATATATTTTTTCTGTTTGGTTGATCCAGAGCACATTCATAGCCAAGTTCTACTACACACTTGTTTACAGAAAAGCAGTCTCAGTTGTACCAAAACCTGATTTTTAGAACCAAAGTCATAATTTCAGGTATGTGTACATTACTGTAAAAAGTGTTCTGTAGGTGAGGGCAGATAAATAAATTCTGGTGGTTTTGTGTCATTTTCACAATCATTGACGCTAGACCTGGGCACTGTTGCATCACCCATCAGGTCTACTTTAAACTGGGTTTGGTGTGATCATGTTCCTGTTGAATTAGTCAAAGCACATTACACAGGTTTTGTCCTGGCTTTGTGCTTTTATGGTAACTATAGAAGGACATGCTGTACTTTATCTGGCATAAAATCTGAGTAGTACAGACAGATGATACGTGACCCAGTATGTGCTTGTTAGCACAAAATTATGCCATCAAACACTTTTGATCAAATCTGAACTAACAGAGTAGGGTTGTACCAGACAAGCACTTCATACCAGGTGGCTATGGCAGTTTTTAGCTGGTAATAAATTGATGTATACTCCTTACAATGTGTTGCCTATTGGAAAGTTTGTGTTGAAAATAGCATCAAAAAGTTTTTCTATGTACCTACAGCTATTTATAACCTGCCACGCTTAGAAATCAGTTTCTGTGTATTTCTCTTATTTAAGGATTTTTTTTTTTATTATAGAAGATTCATGTGAATTTTATTTTTAATTTAAGATAATAGATTTTTCAGTAGTATTGATTATTGCTATCTTCAGGTGTTAAAATGAGAGCACAGCAGAACTGATCCTGCTGTCTTAATGCAGTGAAAGTTTAGTAATTTTGAGAAGTGGAAAGAAAAGATAACTTGGTTAAGAAGGCTTGATCCTATTGTCACACATATACACAGAGCCATAGGAAGTAAAAATACTGAAGCATTGTTTAGAGGCAGAGGCCTAGCAGAGGTTGCTCCATGTGAGTGCTTTTACCTTAGGATGAAGTGAAGGATTCATTGTTTATAGAAAGATGAGATCTCTGTATTGATGGATTGTGTGTTTTATTTTATTATTTTATTAGTGTTTCTTGGTATTTTGCAGTGTTTTCCTTAATCGATAAGAGCCAAAATAGGTTAATTTTTTTAAATTATGTTATTAACTTGAACAAAACAGTTATGATTTAAGTGTTCTCTGACTTTTTCTTCTGTTGGAACTTTTAAGTATCTTTCTTGACTAATGGCATCTGTCATATATACTCATTTAACTGAAAAGATTGTGAAGTGCTTTATATACTTAAAGATGTACTTTCAAATCACTGTCCTCTAGTGAAGTTTGTCAGGTTGTCTGTGCAGAAAAACAGAAGCTTGGGACAAGAGACCAAGACCAGTGTACCAATAATGTAGGTCAGTAGGATGGAAATTTGTAACCTGACTGAAACTCCAGGATTAATATCCCAAATATTCCTAGAACACTGGAAGGCATATCAGGTCTTTAACACAGAAGCATACTGCCATCTAACATCATGTAAAGCATAAGTTCACTTCATCTTCACCGCAGATCAGTCAAGGATTTTTTCTCATATTTTAGACTCTCCATCTAAGGTACTTAAATATATTTGGTGGGGATCAGAGTTGCTTTTACAAGGGCTAGAGTCAAGCAAACCATTCTGATAGCGGGAATCCTTCTGGGAGCAAACAAGCTCTGAAATTCATTAAATTGTCTCAAAATTATTCTTAGATCATCTCACCACAAAGGCCTGCAAGACATGTTTCCCTGCCTTGCCACAGACACCCGAGTACGCAGCAACAATAGGCATTCCATCTGGGATGCAGCTGAAGAGGTCGTTGTCTCCCTGTGGCTACTTTGCCTTAAATCTAGTAGCAGACTTACTGGTGCATCCATTTCCTATGTCCCAGGGATGTTTGCTGGTTTAAGTAATTAAAAAAATAAGTGTTTGGTGAGAAATGTCATCCTGATGGAAAAGGAATAGGGTCTGTTTGTGGGAACAGCTTGTCCAGCTGAGTATGAGGGAGAGAGATAGCAGTCTTCAGACGTGTAACCTAAAGAAGACTTAAGAGACATCAAAAGGCATGAATGGAAGAAATTACATGCTTTACCGCTCTATGAGTAATCTCTCTGGGGGTTCTTGCACTATATTTAAGGTAAGGGGAACGTTTGGGCCTAAGTGGACATCATTCAGGTAAAGCCCTTAGGAGATATGCTCCAAAAGTGATGCTTATGATGGTACCAGCACCTCTTCCTTCACACATTTAGAGGTTATTTGACAATCTCCCATCTGCTTATTGACATGTCTTGACCTGTTTACTTGTAGGATCTTACAGGATCACAGAACTAATGTGACAGGCTGCAATACATTTAAGATAGAAATAGATTCACATTTCTACTTCAGTGCTCAGGTCAATGGAGTCACTTCAGAATTACATTTACATTGATGAGAGAAGAATTTGGACAATTGCCCACTCTGACCAGAGTATTAAATTTAAAAATAATTTTGCTAGCAGTTGTGAATACCCATTTCCTGCAAATAACCTTAGAGTACCACATTGCCAGGAGGTATTTCTGACTCCACTTTGCAAGTCTTACCTCGTAATGGTACTAGCCAGTCAGCCTTTCCTGTGCTTTGTCATTAGCACTCAACATACCAGCTTTACCCACCATGGATTTAGTCCTACACATGCTAGAGAAAATTAATATTAGCCCTTTTAAAGATATCCTGTTTGTAAAAAGCGAGCTTGCACTAATGGGAGATTCTCAAGCTCTTGGATTTTTGGATTATTGTTTTAGAAATAGATTTTAAATGTGTTTAAAACGTAAAAGGATGTTGAAAATAGCATATAATAGAACTAAGAATTGATGTCCCATGTACGTACTCAACAACATACTAATTTGAAGACATGATGATTTAAGAGCAAACAAGCAAGCAAAATCCCAGAGTCCTTACTCAAATTTTCATCATTGATCATAGATCTGTTCTTGAATTCAGTGGAAAGAATCTTACCTTACTCTGAACAAGATCAGGGAGCAGACTTTGACTTCTGGATCAATGACAAACCTCCTTGCTAAAATACTTCAGAATTAGAACTGACCCATAACAAAACTCTCTGTGAGGCTGACTGAAAATTTTAAAATCAGGTAATATGATTGAATTATTTATGGAGCAGCTTTTATGTTATTTTTTTATCTATGGATTTATTAGTGTGTCAGTTTGTGTGCTGGAAGCCAGATTTGCCTGTGTATAGTGCACTGCTCAACAGGACCCCTGCTTGGACTCTCAAATCAGAACTTGGCATCCAACCCTCAGTAGGATTCATAGCATTTTCTTCCCAAACTGACCAGATTTATAACCTAACTTTCCTTTTTCAGACTGATGCATTCAGTAGAGGTAATTTCTTCTTTAGGGACTCAACACAGTGTTCCTCGTATAGCATAGGCAAGAGTTGAGTTCCTACATCTAAAATGTCATCTGGCATCTTCAAGCAATCTATTAGGCTTCTCCATATTCTTCTGGTTTTGGGCGTTTCAGGTTTGGGACGTGACAACACTTTTACATTTAGAGCAAACTGTTAATATGGCATTTGTTCAAGGGAAACTGTGACTATGCAGTCTAACTAAACAAGAGATGATGGTATCAGTCTGTGTAAGTACAAGTTTGTGTAAGCTGAAGTCCCTTGGCTGTGAAAAAATACAAGGGTCTCCTCTTGCAGAGAAAATGTGCTTTTACTGCAGAAAGAAAACATGCATATCATAGAGAGAGCTTAAACATGATCCAATGGTATTTTTGTGGGTACTATGACCTAGGAAAGTTTTGACAGAAAATGGAGTAAGTCATAGAATGATAGAATGGTTTGGGTTGTAAGGGACCTTGAAGAATGTCTAGCTCCAACCCACGCTGCCACAGATGCAGACACCTTCTACTAGACCACATTCCTCAAAGCACAGTCCAATCTGGTCTTGAAAGTCCCCAGTGTGACATTTCTTCAATGGATAAATTGCTCTAGGGTTTTTTTTTGTGTGTGTGTGTTTTTCTTCTAAATCTTTCTTTGCCACTTCTTGAGTTATTTGATATGGTATAGCCTTCATCAACTCTTTTCCCTTATGGTACATCTGTTTCACTCATAGCAATCACAAATCGTATGACATGGTTGTCCCAGAATGCTTGCTATAATTTTCTATTCTCATTTATTAAATCTACAAACAAGCATGTGAATGCATAATTAATGCCACTTAATAAAAATGGTGAAGTCAAACCTCTGCTCTTTGACTTTGGGTTTGTGTCTGACCAGTAAGTCTGACAGCTCTACAAATACCTAAGCAACAGACTGTGACCTTCAAGGTAAACTTCAGTACAGCTGATATCACTAGGACTATTTCGATACCTAAAGCCAGGAAGAGAGCTGGGCTTCTTTTAATTCTTATTATTTGTTCACTAAGCTGCTTAAGAGATATGAAAAAATCTTTTTGGATATTAAACTAGTTGTCAAGCAGCTGAAACATTTTGCTGCAAGCAAGGTGTCAAACTATTGAGAAGCAATGGCACTGCTAGATGTTACCAGTTTGGAAATCTGTCAGCCCATATCAGTAAGTCAAATGTCTTCATCACTCAACAGATGGTAGTTATGATGATCACACAGTTGCAGCAGATCATACAGTTACAGTGGTATGAAATATTATTTGAACATCTTCTTGAACTAATTTTGTCTGGTTTACTTTACTTACTAGAGAGAGTGGAATCTATTGATTAGTTTATCTTCTTATCCTTTCTGAGAATTGATGGTGTGGATAGAATAAAAATTTTGTTTAGGAAAAGATGCAGTGTCTGTGGCTTGCAAGCCTTCATCTGATGAAAGAATAGCTGCACTATGGTGACCAGCAGGTCTGCCTGGTTCTGGATTTCAGAGAATTGTTGATTTTCTAATAGAATATATAATCTTTCACATTATCACCTTGGCTTCACCCACTCAAATCTGTTTGCCGATAAATTATGGCTAGATGACTTACTTATATCAAGATAATTTTTTAAAGGTTTACAAATTTTGAATGAAAATACCCCTATATGTCAGTACTGCATTACACAACATACATTTTGCCAAACTACTGATCTGCTCATTTGTATTTTTAATTATACATTTTTCAGGACTACATTTTTCTGTAAATTGTTCATGGCTGTGAATTACATATGCCTCATTCTGTGGAGAGAATATGCTACATTACTTTCCAGATGCAGTATGGGTTCTTTTATTTTGCAATTTCCCATCTGGTTCAGTGGGAACTAAAAATTTTAAAACCAAAATCAAATATACTATGTTAAATGTGGATTCATAAACTCAGTAGCAATATCTTTATGCTCTTCTAATAAACAGTTCCTGCCACCTCAGGTGATAATGTATTTTAAATTTCATTATAGATGTAAATATTGCATACAAATATGTTTTAAATGTCTTAATCTTATTACTGATGAGTTACAAGCTTATTATTTCAAAGAAGATGCAAAACAAAGAGGCATTATAAATGGACTTAGAATTATCACAGCTTTTATGTTTAATGGTGAGATCCTGTATGTTACAAAATTTCAGTCACTTGTCTAAAAAAACTCTGCTCCTTTCAAGTCTGCTTTCCTGATGTCACAGGTTATATATTGCTTGTTTCTTGGGGATCTCAAACACAAGCATTCAACTATTGTAAAGATTAGATGAAGAACTGTTTCTGATGCCAGGCTTACTTCTCTTAGGGCATCTTCCTCAGTGTTAGCCATACCCATTTCTTTCCACTCTAAAATAATCAAAAATTGACCTCTCCTTTGATGAGGACAGGCAGATTATGTATTATACATTCAAGCTCATGGTTGACCTTTGGATATGCATAAATGAAAAAAAGCAGCTTTGAATTGCACTTTGCAGTCCATTAGGATTTAAAATTGGGATGTCATTTAATACATGCTTATTTAGTGGCTGTGATTTGTTAGGCCCTTTCTAAACACTTAAGACAAGAGAATCCTTCCAGAGGATATTGCAAGCTGGGAGAAGAAAAAGGAGGTAGGTAGAGGTTAAAGACCAGGAAAAAACAATGGAGACAATTATGTATGATGATTGAAAAAATCACTGAATATGTACACATTAACATGCACATAGAATAATAGAATAGTTAGGGTTGGAAAGGACCTTAAGATCATCTAGTTCCAACCCCCGCCATAAGCAGGGACACTTCACACTAAACCATGCCACGCAAGGCTATGTCCAACCCTGGCTTTGAACACCACCAGGGATGGAGCATTCACAGCTTCCTTGGGCAAACCATTCCAGTGCCTCACCACCCTCACAGTAAAGAACTTCTTCCTAATATTAAATCTAAACTTCCCCTGTTTAAGTTTTAACCCATTACCTCTTATCCTGTCACTACAATCCCTAGTGAAGAGTCTCTCTCCAGCATCCTTGTAGGCCCCCTTCAGATACTGGAAGGCTGCTATGAGGTCTCCACACAGCCTGCTCTTCTCCAGACTGAACAGCCCCAACTTTCTGAGCCTATCAATGACTTTAAATGCTTCCTGCTATTTCTTGTGCTCTCTAGTTCTGAAAGACTCCAGATATTTGCAAAGTTTTGTAGGGCTTTTCCCTATATATCCATGCAACCATTCTGTAAATATTGCAATAAGAAATGTCACTAATGTGTTACATGCCCTCTTTTTTCAACTATGAAGGTGCTTGTGAGATCTAATCTGGAAGACCCTGCAAGGCTGGATATAGCAGTGCCATGAGGCAGGTGGCAGGTCTGCACTGATGTTCTCTTTGTGTTCTGTGATTCTGTGTTGCTAGGGCTTCAGAGCACCCAGTCCTTCCTGGCATGAGGAGAGCTGCCCAGGGCTTGGTGGTACGGTAAGAATAAATACTGTGGGGGAATTCAGGTATCTCAGAACAGGACAGGCTGAAGTGATTAGAAGAGGGTAACTAAAGAAAAGTGAAATACTGCTGAGTTTGTTCCCATATACAAAGGACCCATTTAGCCTGCTGTGTTACATAACATTGCTAAATAATACTCCTTGCTGTCCTAAGCAGGTGTTCTTGGGGACTTGTGGTCTGATCGTTGGATTTGCCCACCCTGGAAACACAGCGGAATGGTGTCTGACCTTTATTTCCTGATGACATATCACAAATGTTTATTTAAATGCCATTTTTATGCTGAAAATAGGACAGCTTGTTGTGGTGGAATATGTAAAGTTAGCACTGCTCACACATTGCCTTCATAATGCGGATATATTAAGCAAACAGGGTTGGAGACACTGGTGATGGTTCATAGTCACATAAGTGTCTGATGCACCTTTATGAGGAAAGGTTTTGTGGGCTCTAGTTTTGGGGTTTTTTTTTAGTCTCATACAGTAACATTCTCAGTGGATCATTTTAAAGAAGTGCAAAGGTTAGAAACCCAAGGAAACCATTTGACTTTTTCCAAAGGTACATTACAGAGTCTC
This sequence comes from Agapornis roseicollis, assembly GCA_002631895.1. Classification (NCBI taxonomy): domain Eukaryota; kingdom Metazoa; phylum Chordata; class Aves; order Psittaciformes; family Psittacidae; genus Agapornis; species Agapornis roseicollis. The sequence continues at coordinate 146,013 of NDXB01004272.1, read as the reverse complement.
TAAGCTATAATAATAAGAATCTGAAAACATGGGAGGGTGACCAATTATACTTAAATCTGGTCAATGTTTTATTTTATGTGGTTGTACTCTGGCTATTTTTTGACTTGTTTGGATCATACTGGCTAAGTGTTCCTATCCAGTAATACTCATTTTACCCCAACCAGCAATTTAAGCCAAGTATATGTTGGTTTTGCTATTGAATAGAAGGACAAGCATTTCGATTATGGTTAGTTGTTTTGTGGATTTTGGTACCCACCCATTTATTTTGGTTTGTCCTAATCTATATTTATCTGTGGATGACAAGATGAACTTGAAAAAAGAACATGTTTAAGGTTGCATTCCAGCTTCCAGGATATAAATCATATTGGGCTTTCAGCTCTTTCAAGCTTTCATAAACAGTGCTTGCTGAATGACTGAATCATATTTTTCTGTGACTTTAGTTCATGTCAGACATTTAGTTTTTAACAACAGTGGCCAGTTCCCTGATGGGAACACATGACGCTGGTTCCAGAGACTTCAGCTTTCTTTAGGTGTCATCATAACAATTTTTCGTTTTAAAGATATTCTCACAGCAAAATTAGAATAGGGTTAAAGGCTTTGAAAGTAGTTCAGACCACAGTGGTCCTAAAGCAATGGTCTCCTTGCAATGAGAGTGGAAACTGTGGACTAAGCCCTGCTCAGCTTGCTTAAAAAATGAAAAATAAGCTAACACATTAGAGTTAGCCACTGACATACAACTCTGGGCAGTGGCAATACAAAGATTGACCTCTTTTACACTGTCTGAAGGACTAGATTGTCACCTGTTTGTATTAAAGCTTACGGTAGAGACATAACAAGAGCTGGTGAAGAGCATGCTGTGGGATCCAGTGCCTGATGGGAAAGCTGAAGTGATGCAAGGATTTCATTGTGGAGTCCTCCTCCACCTTCTCCCCTTAGGAAGAACAAAACTCTAACTCAAGCAGGAATTATTTCAGGTAGGACTTGTAGTGTCTATTGCACAGGGAGGTCAGGCTAGTATATTACAGTGGTTCCTTATAGCCCTATGTTTAAATATACAAAAGGGAACACAGGAATACATTAAACATGTTTGATTGCCAGATCTCTCCATTACTTCTAAGGCCCCCTTGCAAATTCCTGTTTGCCCCTGCATTTTATGATTGTCTGAGAACCAATTCTAAAACTCTCTCCCCATGTTTTCCAATTAAGCTATGCAGAGCTGAGAAAGAAATGGCATTTTACTCCTTCACATACCAAAGACCTACTTGCAATTGCCTCTTTTCTAAGGAGAAGGGCCAGTGCCATATTGGCAAGGCATCCTTCTTATTCTCCATCTCTTCCTTCATCAATGGAGCTTCAAAAATGAAGGTAAACAAAATATAAATGGGTGTTAACCATTGATTTGGGGGATTTAGTCATTAAACTCACTGATTTTTTTTTTTTTTTTTTTTCCATTTGAGTTACAAAGATGGCCAATAATGGGATTTACTAAGAACTTAATACAAAAATCTGTTGAAATTGATCAAAAGATGCCCAGTGGCTCTGAGATGNCATAAACTCCCTGTTTTTTTTTTTTTTTTTTTTCCATTTGAGTTACAAAGATGGCCAATAATGGGATTTACTAAGAACTTAATACAAAAATCTGTTGAAATTGATCAAAAGATGCCCAGTGGCTCTGAGATGTATGAGATGTCTCAAATGACTGCAGAGTATTGGCAGCTCACTTGACTTCAAAACACAAGCAAACCCTCAAACAAACAAAAAACCACCCTAGTTGAATATCAGTATCAATTTCTTAACTTTTTATACTTCCAATGTCATTGGATTCATTGTAATTGTTTAGGATTTGGAGTTTTTTTGGAGAAGAAAGAAATCTTGTATATAAATGGCAGTAAGTTTTATTTATCATCCAGCTTAAGCTTTCACAGAATGTCGCTATTTCTCCCAGTGAGTGAAGAAACTCAAGCATAATTTTGCATTATTATATTTTTGTGATTATTCCTTTGCAAGCTGGAAAAATGAAACACAGGTCATATGTACATTTACATTATGCATATTTCTCTAATCTTACACTCCTCACTCATAATTCAGACTTCTCAGTTTGAATTCATGTTAATTTAGACTTGCAACTTTCTATATTTTGTCAATGTTGAAACCATTACTGTAAGTGACATGGAGCCATATTTGCCTCTTCCAATTCCAAAGTGACTTCAGTAAATCACTGGATTTGTTTTGGTGTCTATGCAGGAAAAGCATTTACCTTATAATATATGGTTTTCAGTTTGAGAGCTATCATAATAGTAGCTAATCTGCTTCTTCGTGAGGAGGTGGATTTATTTTGAGCGGGTGAAAGGACACCAGGACAGAGAAGAGCTTTTGGCCAGTATATAAATAGACATAGCTTGACAGCATAACAATAGCTCTGACTTTGCTTTTGCTTAGGGACACCAATAAGAGAGAGGGAAGACTGGATTTCTCCTGTACCCTTGTTTAGTAATCAAATGTCCATATAGAGACATCTCACTATATTTTGAAGTCATGTCTTCACATCTTTTTTTGGTCTCTTTAGAACATTTTATTCAACAGTTTTGTGCTTGCTGTCTTTTCTTTCATCTAAGGTTTACTCCAAATGCTGTACGGTGCACTGAAGAGTTCAGCAGTTCCCTTCACCAACATTGCATTAACAGTTTTCATTCTCAAAACAATTACTTGGCAGCATGTGGCAACAGAGTCATATCTGAAACCTTTTGTCACTAAGTGGGCTTGTCAGAGACAGTCACTTCTGATCTTGACTTTTACACTGTATTTTGCATTTAAAAGTGTGAGTGTTGGATTGAGTTTGGTCTTTTATTTTTTTTTTTTCTTAATTCTAACTGTGCAGCCAAAGATTTGATTGTGGCATTTTGGTGGTTTTGAATAGTTATTTTCCATATGGTAAATTCACAATGATAATTCCCCACCCAGGCATTTAAACTGTTAGTCTGGGGGGAGGGTCGGTTTGGGGTTTATTGTTTGTTTTTTTTTTCTTTTGTGGTTTTTTGTTGTTGTTGTGTTTTGTTTGCTTGCTTATCTTTTTTTTTTTATTTATTCTTTATTTCTGTTTGAGGAAAAAGAAAATAAAAGAAATAAATAAACAAACTGAAAAAAACCCCAAACAACAAAAACCCAAAACCCAAACCAAATAATACAAACCCAAAAACTTACAAAATTGTCCAAGACACTTTTCTGGTGAATACTAGAAATCCTGAACTTTGTGAACTTTATGCTACTGTCCAACATGAGACTTATTTTTTCTTGTCACTATTTGCTGAAGCTAATCTTGAAAATGACACTGGTGATTTGGCATACCTCCTCTTATTCATCAGTATATGCTATTTCCCCACCACCCAGGATATCTGTGGAAACAAGGACCCATATTTCCCAGATTTAATTTTCTTTGAGTGCTTGAGAAACTGTTTTGTCTTTATTTGTTCTCTACATCTCTGCAAGGTTCTGTGAGCAGGAGCCCTGCTAGCATAGGTATGGGGAACTGGGTAGTTTTAGGAACTACACAGTGGCATGTGCACCAGATTGGTACATGTAGTCCTTAAGTTCAAGCCTTGTGGCTCAGGAACAGGACTGCCATGGGGCAAGCAATTACAGGTAAATGGGCATTGCAAACAGGCAAGGCAGGTAAGTTAGCAGGCAACTAAGATTTCCATTGGAAATCTGTTGTCAGGTGGTGGTCCTTCACCATTCTTTTGAAATTAATATCCATGTGTTCAGAATGCTTTAGTAGTGATAAATTGGCATTTTTGCCCAGAAACATGTTTCGCATGAAAATTTCTGAGCAACTATCATTATGATTTATAAAGCCCTCAAACCAGGCTACCCAGGAGAGCACCTATGCATTTATACCACAGCTGAGATGAATGGAAACACCTGACCTGCTCAACCTTGGTTACTCTGTCTCTCCCTTGCACCTCTGTTCCCGTGTCCCAGGCTGCTGACATCCATCAACCTTCTGGGCACGTTATGCATTTGAATGAATGATGGTGGAAGCTTGCACATTGCCTGAGAAATGTGGGATTTGAACTGTAGTGGGTTTCTTGGTGGACATCAAGCAAAATGTGAGAGATAAGGCCAAGGGTTTGTAGTTTCAGGCTATTGTGTAAGTCAGGTGGCATTGTCTTTTCAGTGTGAATTAAGGCTGTTGCTTGAAAAGGTTTTGTGTGTGTATGCATACATAATTCATAAAGACATATAAAATTCTGCTAGTGTGGTATAGAACCTTATAATGAAAATAATTTTTCTGTAGCAAAGAAGATTGAGTGGGATCCCTGAATAAAGATATGAAGAACTTCCTTCAGCTCCCATAGGGGCTGAACATGAAGGATCAGCCCTAGGAAGCAGATCTGTTGAGTAAGTGTGCATCACTTTTCAATAGTCTGCTTTCATGTAACAAGGCAAAATAAGCAGAGATACCACAAATTGGCCAGTCTGTTCAATTTTGTTGAGGTAATGCTCTTTCCAGCCTTCCTAGCCAACCAATTTCCTATTGTTTTTTCTTGCACTTCCTTCCACATTTGATCTTCTTCCAGTTAACGTCCAGTTCTGATATGGAAAAATGATCCTTCTCCATAGGTGGCCATCCACAGCTTGCTGTACATAGACCAGCAGAACAGGTCATTTCACAGAGGTCATCCATCCCTCGAGTACAGCCTCCTCTGGGATCAGAGCAGTTACTTTCCAGTAGCTCTGTGCAGAATTATTTTAACCTAGCACATGAACAGTCGTTGGAAATTACAGCTATGATGCTGTACATGATTACAATGTTGAGATAAGTATTTTTCTTTGTGGAAAAATATCACAAGCCTGTTTATGGCTGTAAGCGGTAGGCATTTGGGTTCAGAACTGCACCAAAAATTACCTCTAATTACAGAATGCCCCCTGCTGAGATCCTGCTTGGTGATAAGGCAGAGTGGAGAGTGCCATCTGCTGCTCCTTACCTATAAAATAAATTATTCTCCATTTGTGTTTGCAATGCCTTAGTGTTGCTGTTACCAGTGTGGAGTTGGGGAGCAGTGGCTGGACTGTGTGCTTGCCAGCCTTGAATCTCTGCACTGGGATGTGGAGTGGCATCACCACTGAAGGCAAAGTATGTGTTATTCACTGGAGACCAAAACGCTAATGAATAACTAGTCAGCAGTGCTTTGTAGATGCGGGAAAGCTGATGTGGGAAAGCTGATGCATAAAATGGCATTATCATCATCCATTATAACATATTACAGGCAGCTGTCAGTGATGTCAGCGGTAGCTCTTCAACCTGTTTTTCTGTTGCGGTTGGCCTGTTACAGGTATCAGGGAGGCTGGGTAACTCATTAATGTGTCCACTGGGACTAAACACTGGTGGAAAGACCAGAAATCTTGGAAGGAAGATGTGTGTAATTCAGGGTTGAACACAAAAGAAAACGTGATCTACCATTACTAGTTCCAGAGGTTAGAGCCTCAAAAGTTACTTTAGTGGTTTCTATTCATGTATCTGCAACTCAGAACAAACTACTCTGGTCTAAGTTGTACACCTCAGGACGTGTATTCCTCAGCTGTAAATAGATGTATCGTGGATTCCTGTTTTTTTATCACACAAGAAAGTTTGTCTCTTTTCTAATCCTTTCCTCACCAATCTAAACACCAGCTTTGCAATCCCCTCCCTCTAGAATGGAACTGCAATGCCAACAGCTTGCAGCACCTTGTAAAATCATTCCCAGCTTTTCCAAGCAGGGAGCTTTTATCTACTTGCCTGCCACTTGAGCAAGGACTTCAGCTGCTTGAACTGGCTGCTTGTCAAATACAGCTTAAGAAAAGCAGGAGGGAGTTCAGCTTGTGTGAGGGGTCGTGTTGGTTCTTTCACTAAAGGAAAAAAGAATATTTTATGCTGTAATATTGAAGCACTGATTTGGTGGGGTTCACATTGCACATCACATTAAGTGTCTGTCTGCATACATGTATGATTAGAATATGTTAGAAAGTGCTTTATCTCTGTTTACGTAAGCCTAGAAATTAAATGGAGAAAAATTTTGGTTGGACATTCACAAATGTGCACTGGTAAGAGTTCTTTGTGATAAACAGTTTTGAATTCTTTGTCTTATCCCTTTACTGTTCTTGATAACCTTAGTCTTTGCTTTTAAATGGGGAACAGCAATATACTGATTTCCATGGCAAAAACCCATTGTCACTGATATTTAAACAATGGTTTTCCTAGACCAAGGAAGACAGCATTTAAAGAACACCCAGAAATCAGATTTTTAATTATATCTTCATATATTCAGCAAAACCTACATTTGTGCTGTGTTGCTGTATCGAAGTAGAGATGTTGATATTTAAATTTCTTTTTCTGCCTCAGCATGAATGAATCCAAAAGGCTTTCTAAATCATCACAAATACTGCAGAGTTGCACTGCGTTCTTCTACGTCTTTGCTGTTTGTTATGATGTGAAATTGTGCTTTAAAGCTGCACTAATACAGCCGTCCTTTCCCTTTATTTTTGTACTTAAAGTAAATTTCACTGAATGTGTTTGTATTTTACTGCTTCTGCTGTACTTAACATTATGTGTAATATTCTAAAAGTAGAATAGTACTTTTCAGCTGATAATTCTTGAAATGAGAATAAGATCTACCTAGTGTTCAGTCATGTGAAACAAAGACCATTTTATTTTACATGCATTAGAATGATCATAGATATTTAATTTTGATTTGTCTTCTTTCCTAAGATATACCATGTTTTCCATGTATTCCTAAGTGAGTACAGTTATAAGCAACTATGATGAAGCTGAAACGCACTGTTACAAATGCTGTGGCCTTTTTTTTTTCATTCTCTTTTCTTATACAATCCATATGACTGGCCAGAAAATGATCCTTTGTCCTAAAACTGTCAAGCTTTTGAAATTTTTATTATGATGCAAAATATAAATGAAAGAGCAGGAGCATGCAAGTGCATCTCAACCGCTCCTGCTGGAATTGTTCCACTTGGTATAAATAACTGAATGTTCAACTGGCCATGGCAGAGAGGAGAGGAAGTGAGCAAGAATGACTATATAGCCAACTGACCAGAACAGTCATCTGGGCTACAGAGGAGCACAAGTTCAGTTCCTTCCTCTGCATCTTGCAAATGTATCCATGATTCTTGCAGGAATGTCCTAATTGTTAGGCTAAGGACTATTTTGGAACCACTTTCACTCACTTGCATGTGTCTGATAATTGGTATAAGGGCAAATATTTCCTCAAAAGTTAGTGTTTTTTATTTGGGAAAAAGAGTTTGGCTACCTCCCATAATATATATTTATATCTAACGTTTATAACACTAGTTTGTCATGCTTTCTGATGTATATTGGCATTAGTCAAGCCTAAGATAAATACAGCAAATTAACTTGTGGGAAGCTAGAACCTGAAAATTTAATTTGCAAGAGTAGGGTATATCATCTGTTTCTTACAGCTGCTTAGTTTCTAAATTTGATACCTTAAAGCTGTTGGAGTTGTTATAACTTCAGATAAAATGTCCTCCCACAGGCAAAAGATAATTTTCATAAGCTTTTTAAAAAAATAATAAAGTAGTAATCTGCAGTATTTTATTATTTAGAAGCCCAGCCTTGGGGATATGATTTGCAAGGAATTTTTTTTTAGATATAAATTGAGGGTATAGTTGGGAGCAGCCTATGTGAATGTATCTGTTAGTCTTTTCTATGGTGTGTTCTTTCTACCAAATGCTGTCTCCATTCAGTCGATAGGAACACTACCACCTCTTTAAGTGGTAATGCTCCCTGCAGAGTTTTTAGTCTGTAAGAGATACGATTAGGGGGTGATAGTGTTAAGCACTCCTCCTGTATCTGCTGGCCCACTATGATAACCTTAGGGTTACAATGCATGTCTGACAAATACAATTCCATTGTGACTAGTGCCTTATGGCAATTTAGGAGGCTTATTCATCATTTTACAACAGACTTCTGTCAGGGATTTTGCTTATTTGCCCTTCACTGGTGTACAGTAGTTGTAGGTTTATCTCTAGGAGTCCAGCCCTAATAACCAATAACAAAGTGCTTAAGCTCTAAGCTTGTGAGGAATGGACTTGCATTATACTCCAACTGCACCTTCGCTCTTCACTGATAAGACAATGTGTCTTTGAGAGAATGAAGGAGTTGTACGAACTGATCCTTTACAATACAGTGTATGCATTGGTAGGACATACACGAAGTACATTGTTCTCTAACCATTGAGATCCTAGATTTTTACATATAAAACACATCCTTGCTGTCATTAGCAATGTTTCTTTTAAAATATGAAAGTGAAGAGATATCTTGCCTTGGAAATTGCACTACAAAGTTGTTTGTAATGATGATGTGGGATTTGGAAGAACTGAGTTACTTTTGATGAAATCCCCATGATTATGGTTTAAATTACACAGATTTATTCAAGGAACAACAAAAGTTTTTTATTATTATTATTCAGATTCCTGCTGGGTTCTGGATATTAATTAGGTAGTGGCTCCAGATGAAATCCAGGAGAGAGGAAAAAAATGCTACTCACATTTTAATAACCTAGAGAATTTTAAGTGGCTAAGCATATTGTTTACTATATATCAGTCTGAAGAGTAAAGAATAAAAGCGCACGAATAGGCAGGCACACAGCATGGAAGAATAGCGCCATACACCCTAGCTAAAGTACATTGTATATTCAAGGTTTAGATCTTCCACCCAGCAGATTTAGAGCATGAGGGGGCAACATTTGAGAAGTGTGTACTGAACAAACACAAACATGAGGATTGCCTTTTTTCAGTTTTAAGCGTGAAAACAGTAGCTCTCCCTCTATGCCTTTGAAGTCTTCTCTTTCTAGCAAAGCTCTGGCAGGAGGGAGGTCTTTCAATTAGTTTCTCACCCATAATGATTTCTTTGAGAAATTTTAATCAGGTTTTCTATCGCAGAGTGCATTTGTTACTGATACTTGATCTCTTGGCCAGCTGAAGCTTCTGTGGTCCTTTGTCTCTTGAGCAGTTGGGTCTTTCATAAACTTTCTGGCATAGCTATTAATCACAGAACTTTTCTACCTTTTTCTGAGGTACAAAACTGTGCACAGAGGAAAATACCAGTGTACTGACATGAGCTAATTATCTGCAAGGTTTTCAAGATAAGAGATAGCATGTTAGCAGTAATGCCTACAACAGTGTAATTACTTTCTGTTTCCATTATTTTGTAGTAACCATGTAATCAGCTCACTGTACCAGAAGCTGTCTGCTTTTCATGACAACCTGCACTGCTAATCACTAGAAAAGTTATGTAAGTAATCTGTAGCCTTTATGCTCGTACAGTAGCACCAGGTAATTTGAAGGGGCAGCTATATGCTAGTCACTTCTTTAGGGGTACTGAGTGAGAAAGAAGAGACTGCCAAAGCTGTAGTTGCAGGAGAACTGAAACCTTTGTTATAACAGTGTAAAGTGTTAACCACCCCATGGAGTTTCCTCTGGATTATATGTATTTGTTCTGTTGAACCTGGTCTACATTAAGGAATTTGCATGATTTGGTAACAGTTGATTTTCCTTTAAACAATATAATTTATTCTGACTATCTTCAAAGGGAATGCCTTCTTAGAAAAGCAGAACTTCAGGCAGGAAAGGGCTCAGCAGGGTCAGATTATTCACTATGAAAGGGGTGGTTTTCTCTGGGTCATTTCTCAGGAATGGTGTCCTCTCACAGGGAGTTCCTCTCTGATGCATAACTTGCCCACTACTGCCTATGGCAGTTCCCAATATCAGTGAAAAGACAGGTGATCATGTTTGCACCAGTGGTCTGTCAGAGGTGGTGCTGCTGTACCCACTGGCCACCAAGGTCAGGCTGATGACTGGGAGAAGTTACTGTAAGGAAGAAGAAGGGCAGGCCCAAACCACGTCCCTACGGAGGTGCATGTTGACTACCCAAGGTCACAGCCATTGAATCAGTTTAGGACAATGGCACTGCACATGATGGGCAGAGCAAAAAACACCTGACACTTTTATACTAAATTATTTCTGCTTTTTCTGCTCCATAAAAGCTGGCTTTTGTGGAGACAAGTGAAGTCTCCCACGTGCATAGTACTTTAGAGTAGGAGAAAGAAAAAGTACCAGTCTTGTGCACATTTAGAAGTTCAATTGGGATTTTTATTGCTGCTCTACCCTCTCACCCCACCCCCCAGCTTAAGTACAAATTCACGAAATATGGGGGATAGAGAGCATGCTGTTTATCACCATTCCCTCCTACTTAATTCTAATGCTGTTAGTTAATTATAGATCCTACTTTGTCAGATGATATTGCATAATTCAGTGGAAAACAAAAAAGATCTTTAAAAAATGGTTATTAAATTCAGCTTTAGATATTTGATATGGTTTCCAAGTATCTCTTTATTTGTTTGAAAAAAGGAATCCTCTTGAAATGTGCTCTTTCTTCTTCCCCCTGTGGCCTTGGAGCTGGTCCCTCTGAGGACTGCTTGTACATTAATTATTATGGTAAGTAGGGAAGATCAGGTGATAACATCAATACTCTTAAAGCACACCACCAAGACTTTAAGGCAGGCAACCGAGCTACATGGTTGTAAGCTATATGCTGCCTGATTTATTTTTTTTTTAATGCACCAGTAAAAAAAAGGCATTCTTTAGCTCCTGTTTGATTTCTCATCCTGGTCCTGTCCTTGCAGATAGCTCCTCTCACTGTGGTTGCTATTCCTTGTGTTCAGTGAATTGCCTTGTGTGCAGGAGGCAGCAAAATCAGGACCTCAGAATAAAAACCTCTGCACTGACAGACTGGTTGTGCCAAAAGCCACCGCTGTTTAATTCCAATGAAATCAGTGAAGTTAGACTAGGCATTATTTGGGGTCCACTCTAAACCATCAGATTGCACTGCTTTATAAAGTGTTTAGCATGTGTTTTCAGTCCCTGGGAGCTGTGTGGGTTTGAGCAGTTCTGTGAGTCCAAGGCAAGGAGAGCCCCCCCCATGTGAGCTACTCAATCTTTCTCTTTCCTCTCAAGTGCTAGTAGTAAGACACTTTGCCTTAACAAACAGAGGGGATTCTATTACTGGCACAAAGGCGTAGCATACGAAGACTAAGTAATTTAGTCTTTATAACAAAGATTATTAATATTCTGAACACTTTAGAGTGTTCCAAAACTTCAGCAAATCATGATATCTACAAGATGCATCTTTTCCACTGGCACCATTAAGAAGGTTTAACTGGATGTCACAAGATCAAGTAGTGCTGTAATAGAAAATTTATTCCCAACACTTCCTTATCAGCCAGGGATTAAAACAGATTCCTCACAGTTAAGAAGGTTCAGATTGTAGCTTGCTGTTGGATGAAACATCTAGGCTGTCCTAACTTGGTTACATGGAGTATGATCTCTGGTTTTGTGCCTCTGGAGTTCAGTTTCAATATAATTCTAGCATAGCACAATTTTTCATTGAGTAAAAAAAATTAAAAGCCAGTTGCTGTTTTTGTCAAGTTTCTCTTTATCTCAGCACAGTGGTGGGACTCCAGGTCAGGTTCTGTTCTCAATGCCATCTGTTGTCAGTGATCTGGTGGTGTTGAATAGATAAAACCCTTCAAACTCCCCCATGCTTGGCTTGAGGAGTGTCACATACCAATGTGGCTGCTTTTCTTTGCTTTCTTGCCTGCTTTTTTAGATAAAATGCTATGTAAAAGCAAAGCAGAGAAGGTAAACATGCTGTAACCTCCATGATGAGTCCAATCTTCTGAAGACCGGGACAATAAGCTCCGGTAATGCTGGGCGTTTGGATATTCATTAGCTGCCATTCACACTGCCGTGGAGCTGTGTTGGTATCTTATTCTGTATCTCCCCATTGATTTTTTTTTTTTTAAAGAATTTGGCAGAGCAATAGAAAAATGTCAACAAAATCCATGGGGTCTAAAAGGCAAAATATTTACAAACCATTTGTAGCTGGTGACTTGAATACTGCAAATATTTGCTCTAATTGCAAACTGGCTACTCTGCATAAATACTCTGCATAAAACCACACAGAACTTCATAAAACATGGGAGAATGCAACAGTCTGATGTATTTTGTTTCATCTACAGACTTGAAAATTTTATTTTGGATAGCAAGAGAGATGAAGTCATAAATGGCTGTCCTTTTTTTCTCATTTCAACTGGTTCAGCATCAGATTCATCAGGGCTGGGTTTGGTGGACAATATATATAGACTGCATTGGCCTCTTGTCCTGTGCTCAGTAGCAGCAGTCATTTTTCTCCTTAGTAGCTGGTGAAGTGCTGTGTTTTTGATTTTGAGCCTGGGAACAGTGCTGATAACACCAATGGTTTTAGTTACTGCTCAGTAATGTTTAGTCTGACCAAGGACTTTCTCAGTCTCATGGTCTGCCAGGGAGGAGGAGAAGCTGGGAGGAAGCAGAGACAGGACATCTGACCCAAACTAGCTAAAGAGTTATTCCATACCACAGCACGTCATGCCCAGTATATAAACTGGGGGCAGTTATCCAGAAGGGCCAGATCACTGCTCTGTCAGGCTGGGTATCAGTCAGTGAGTGATGAGCAGTTTTATTCTCTTCCCTTGTTATTTCCCTTATCATTATTATTATTGGTAGCAGCAGTAGTGGTTTTGTGTTATACCTTAGTTACTAAACTGTTCTTATCTCAACTCGTGGGAGTTACATTCTTTTGATTCTCCTCCCCGTCCCTCTGGGAGCTGGAGGAGGAAAAAAAAGGGGAGTGAGTGAATGGCTGTGTGGTTCTGCATTACTGACTGGACTTAAACCACGACACCTCTGCATGCTCCAGTGCGGAGTGCACAACGGATGTGTGCTTTACCATATTTCTGCTTGTCCTAGTTACCTGTCACTCCATGAAGTTTTTATTATAGAAAATTTACATATTTGAGGTGGGAAGGGATTAAACAGGTTTTGAGCCATCTCTCTGTACATTTACTCATCAAAACAAGAAAAAAGGTGTACTTCATACAATCAAAGCTGCCACAAAAAGAGTTAGTTATCTCCAGTTTATCTTTGTATTAATTTTATAGAGCTGGAACAATGCTAGTCTCGTTTACAGTCACAGAAGAGATAATTTGCTTTTCAGTATGATATTTTAAAACAACAGGGCCTGTGGATGTTGATAGCTTAACACTTCTGCAGTACTTCATACCACACTTATGCCACTATATAGGCAGAATGACTTACCCATTTACAGGAATATTGCTACCCTATCAGCTGATATAGCTCTTCATTTGCCTTACCTTTGTAACTAAGAAAAAGGAAAGTAAGAAGGAAAAGTATTTTATCTCAAACTTAGTGAAAAATAATCAATAAATATTATAGCTGCAAAGAACACTGTATTTTATTTATTTTTTTTTCTGAAGAGATACTTGAAAATTACAGCAATAGCTGCATTTGAAGTATCTGTGGGTGTTAAAACACCTTGCTTGCATACTAGTAGATGTTCTTTCTATAGAGCACAAAGCCAACAATCAGACCTACTAACAAAGTGAGATTAATTTCAATGTGTATTTTTGGAGAGTAGTTTAATTGCAAAGTTGACTCTTATTAAAAGAGAACAATGAGGAAACAGGTAATATATCTGTAGTCATGCTGGCCCTTCTCCTAAATAAGCAATTATACTGCTGCTGGCATGCTAAGCTAACCTGCATTTTTAATTTGTGCTTTTGAAAAGAACATATTTGGTTCTGGGACACTTGTCAGTGTGTTGTCTAACTGTGGCTTGGCAGAGAGTGCCTAGTATGGCTGTTGTACAAATTAATCAGCTCCATAGGACACAAAGGTGATGGAAGTCTCTTCAGCTTCAGTGACTGTTCCCCCTCTCACAGGCCATTCAGGCACTGCCTGCCCCGATGAGAAAAGTCTGCTGCCTCTAGTAGGTGCAGAACAGCAGAGGGAAACAGAAGCCAGTAACTTCCAAAGCTCAAGTTTGTCTGTAATTCCACCCAGCTTTCTGGGGCTAGTCCTGCGGCATGTCTGGAGATCAGTTCTTGAAGGGACAAACCACCTTTGTCATTTTTCTTAGCAGCAAGTATTATATGAAAATCTTCCTCACCACCACTTATGACTCATAACCCTTTGCCATCCTGCTAGACCAAGCAAATGGTACTAAGTGAGGATTTATCACAGACAATTAACTTTTTGGTGATGATTGAGGCCAGTCAGGGAGGGCAATGCACATGCTCGGGCTCAGGACTACTCCTAGTGAAATCAATAGCACTGGCCTTGAAAAGAGTGGAATTTGATTTAGCTCTATGGCATAAGCCACTTGTAGAGTGTCAGCGTCAGTGTTTTTGCTGCTGACGCATAAAGCAGTGGAGAAACTGCAACATGAGGGTTTTAGTAGTTCTTTATTGATCTCCTGGTTTGGGAGCTAAAATAGATAAACTTCTGTGCTAAAGGCAAGGTGAGTTAAACACTATTATCTTGATGGCAGTGGGAGTGCAAGGAAAGAGCTAAGTGTACAGAGTTATATAGCTCTGTGTGTACTACTGTTGTACTATACACCTGAACATATACATATGGAGTAGAACAAAGGCTGTAGTGTAGAGTGGAAATAACACAGAAATCTTTTGAGAAACTGTGAAATTTCACGAGGCGCTCCCCTCTAAAAGTGAAAATGAAAACGAGAAAAGGGTTAACCCCCAACTTTTCCTAAAAGATGTGTAAAGATTACACAAAGCACTTTCATCAGGAATCTTTCTAACATGCAAATATGTTTAGAATAAGTATTAGGCAAAAGAAAAGTTTGATTAATGGAACCTGCCCTTTATAGTTCTCTTGCAATGTAGAAGGCTCTGTGTTGTGCTGTGTGTGTGCACATTTCAGCAGTAGCATAAGCATGCTGGCAAAAGCCACTGCCAAGTCTCATTAATTGCAACTCCCGCAGACTTCTTCAGCCATAGAACTTTTATTCGTGGTGTAGTTTTACATTAATTTGGAACTTGGGTTCCTTTAAGTTTCAAACTGCATAGAGCAAAGTGTATCCTATTTAAAGGAAGGCAAGAAAAGAAGAAGGGTAGATCTTAGAAGGGAAGCAAGATGATCTGCACCTTCAGTTCATTAGGATTACTATATGGTCTGCTTTTTGTTGACAAGTGCAGTCCAAACCCCCCAATAAGTGAGAAATTTCTTACCCAGCATACTGTTTCAACCAATGCTGTGTAATTGCCCAGTATCATAGGCATAAACAGCAGGAGGGCAAAGGAGTTCAGTCGAGACCCCCCAGTGTTTGTGTTTGGTATGAAACACTCCATACGAAAATAATGATTTTGGCTCCTTGAGCCTCGCTCCAGTAGTATTTTCAAAAACTTTGCCAGTTGCTGTTGTACTTTGTTCTTCAAGAGTACACTGTAGAAAATGCAGCTTCACTAAAGAGTGGCCAAAGGTTAGACATTTGTGGGGAAATAAAGGAATTTTTTTATATATATCAAAGTCTTGTGCAAATACATGAATTTAGTTTGGATAATATTTGGTGTGTTTCCAACAGGGCTGAGCTGTCCACCACTTCTAAAATTGCCAGGATTCTGACTGGCTTTAATTTTTGCTACCATTCTCTGAATAACAATGGCTGCTGAAGACATTTGTTGAAAGTCACTAATGTTAATTTTACACATGAAAAAAGAATCCAATCAAGCACTTCTGCAGATTCTTACCATTAAGTTAATATTATGGATGTTTTAATTAAGCTTTTCTATTAATCGGAAGATTTCTCAAATGAAGACTCTATCTTTGTGGCCAGTATTTCCTTTTGCACTTTTAAATTAAAACTTGGAAATATTAACCAGTGACAGGCAAGTCATAAATGCAGGCAAGAAAAGCTTTGCTTTTTTTATTGGTGTCAGCTGGAGATGAGCTATTCTGGTGGCAGGACATTCTCCAAGCACACTGAGGAGACTAAACAAAAGGTTTATGTGGTATGAAAAAAACCATGCATTTATTGATCCTTCTGTCAATGATATATATATACTGTACATCAAATCAGCAGTCTCCTAGGAATTTCAGTATCCTGAAAGTGGACACCAAAGTGCCTTTAATTAAAATATTTCTCTGAATATATTTTGCTTACTATTCATCCTTAAACTATTAAAATATGGCAGAATGGAACTGATGGACATCGAAATACTTCAAAAGATCCATCATTTCTCAACCCAGTGACATAAATTTTATATTATTTTATGCATGAGAAAAGCAAGACAAAGTTCTTTCCAGTATGTTGCCCAAAAGAGTTGTGAGTGCTCCATCCCTGGCAGTGTTCAAGGCCAGGTTGGATGAAGCCTTGGACGGCATGGGTTAGTGTGAGGTGTCCTTGCCTATGGCAGGGGGGTTGGAACCAGATGATCTTAAGGTCCTTTCCAACCCTAACTATTCTATGATTTTATGTTGTCTACAGGTTTGAGAACAGAATTTGACTCAATCCCGTGAACTAACTGCTAAAAACACATACTTCCTCAGAAAACCAGAAGCAGACACAATTCAAACATGTGGGAGAAAGAAAGGTGTGACTGAAGCTATGATGTGACTTTGAACTTTCAAGTCCCTCAGATGGTGGCTCAGACTATTGTCAAATGCAGCTGCACAAAGGCATGTTGAAAGGTATTGAGAAGGTTTGGAGTGGCAGTCTGCATTTATCAGTTCTCAGGTCTGCATTTTAGTTTTATATGTATATATCATGCATATTTTATATCATAGATAAATATCACAAACATCTTTTATATGTAAGGAAGATATATAAATATAAAAGATTGAATATTGCTGAGGTTACGAGATAATAACTGTTATCTGGAGTCAGCCTGATGGTCTGTGTAGGCAGACGTCCTATTTTAAACAGTGGCTGCTATTCTGATGATCCAGCAAGTGTTATCCCACTTAATGGAAAAATTAAGTAATTACACAATGATGCAAAACATTTTTCTAACCCCATGAAGACATTTGCTGCCCTCCATTTTAGAGCATGTACATTGATACCCTATGTGTATGCTTGTCTTGTTGAAAGTTGCTTAAGCTTTGAGAACAGAAAATAACTCCAAGGATCTTGAGCTGAATTCATCCCAGATGTAACTTGATTAGGAAAAATCTTTTTGAGAGATTAATACTACCTTTACATATTCAAGAGGGTACTTGTACAGGCATATGCCCTTCAACAGACTTCTATGCAATTTTATCTGAAATCTTTTCAGCTTCATTATGGAAAACTTCACATCTTACAGAGCACCTCTGGGAGTTCCCTCTTGGGTAGACTCCTTAGCAAATGCAGGTTTTGGGTAAGAGGCAGAGGGCAAGGAACCCACAAAGTTAAATCACTGTCCTGGCACACAGAAGAGGTCAACAGCGAATTGAGTCATCCTGGCTCTTTGTGTGCGGTGTGTTGGGTCTTCCCCTTCAAGAGATCTTCACTGTTCGCTGTTCAAGCTGCAGCAGACTAGGTGTAGTTTTACTGAAACCAGCAAACTTCAGTCTGAACCTGTACTTTTTTTGTCTTTCAAGGTATGGCTCGTTAAAAGAGCTGAATATTATTTTCTTTTTTCTAATGGGCTCAGTAGCTTTGTAAAATAGGGTCATTACCACACGAGAGATCAAGCTTTTTCACCCTATTGATCTTTTTTGATCTTGAAAAAGGTCAGAAGAATAAAGGTCTTACTGGGGATAGAAGTCTTAAGAGAAGTTCTTTAGTGGCAATTTTTAATGTTAGTATCTTACCCCTTTCTTTCCCCCACCATTGTTGTACAGCTTAAGCATGAAGAATAGCTTTAGTTAGATTCGGGTTTTTTTTATAAAGTCATACTTGGGAGCAGACCTGAAAGCTAAATCTTTGTTTTCTGCTGGCTATGTATTTCTTCCAAGGTCTCAGCTCTAGTGAGTGATATCCTTGTGGTTGTAAAACCTTAAGGGGACCCCTGCATACACTCAGAAACACAATTGCAAAAAGCTCATTCCTTTATACAGCGGATTACTTCTAGATTTACTTCGATGTGATCTGTACAGATTCCCTTCATCTAAGGGGAGGTCTGATTCTCTTAGCTGACTTACACAGCCACACACCAAGAAAGCCTTATTTTGTGGAAGCCAAATCTTATTAATGGCAATCTGCTGCCCATCTTTTAATTAGCCAGAGAAGCGGTGACATTTCACAACCACAGCAGTGGCAATAAAGTAGCATTGTAATATAAAATAAGGTGAAGTGTCCACCAGGATTGAAAGCCTCCATTTATCCACATTAGTCTACAGACTGGATTCTCATTTTATAGGGGTAATCTATATATCTATTCTAGTTATGTCACAAATACACAAAAAGCTAATATTTTTAACTTCTGAAATGTCTTCAGAGTTGGTTTACTTGGAGATTCAGAAATGGTCAGATTTCAAAAGAAGTGTGAAACCTTATTCTGCACTCTGAATTCCCTGAGTATGATGTAAGTACTAACTGATCTTTTAATGAAGCCACGCATCTTAATAAGATTTATCAAAATATTCGCAATATTTAAAGCTTAAAGCTACAACCTTATTTTTTTGACAGAATTTTCAGGCCCGTAGACTGTGGGTATGCATGGCTTCATATTAACTTAATTACAAACTTTGTGGCATATTTTTCCTATCTGTGAGTTGATTTTATCAGGAAAACTTATTATTTAGATTGTATGCTGCTTGGTGTAAGGACTTCTCTCCCTTGTGGTTTATACAGTCCTGTGTTCTACAATGATTCATAAACAATTTGTGCTGCAATCATTTTCCACTTATTTTTCTTTATTTTATAAAATACATTTTATGCTGCAGTTTCAGCATATGTCTTTGTGATTCAGTAAACTTAGTTCAGAATCAGTACTTACATTTCCTTCCCCATCGTAGTAAAGGACATGTGAAATGCACGAGACAAAGTAAGCTCTTTCTAAAGATATGGATTGAAATTGAAGCTGCACTTAGAAATGTGAAAAACTAAATGAAGAGTTTTGAGTCTGGGACGTGTGATACAGAGACAAAATACTGAGGACTGTCAAAAGAGTATCAGAGTACTGTGGGAGCAGCACAAACCAGTGCCACTGCCCTACTTTTTCAGTTCACAAAAAGAAATAACTGTTTGTGTACCATTAATTCTAAAAGTCTTTTATTGTGAGCAGCAGAGAACAAAATTTACTTAGAAACAGGAGACATTTAAGTCAGTGGTAAGTGCTCTTATTCCAAGATGGGAAACAGTAACTGCAGGAGGAACACGACCCTGTTTTGCAGGTGTTTTCCATGAACCAAAAATTATGAACAAACATACCATTAATGGCATTGAGTGCTCTAAGGCCACACTATATGCTCGGCTAACAGGATCTGAACTCAGGCTTGCGGATATTATGGTGATTCATATTACTACTACCATGGTTCACCTGTGTTCACAGTACAGTTAGGATACTCTTCCTGGATTTTTGACTCATCCTACAGCACAACAATGAAGATAGTATTTGGTTTGGAAAACTGTAAGAGAAATTTTGGAGTGAAGACATGTATGTCTTTAGAAGGTGTCTTATATTGTAAAACTTCTGAATCTTTCCTGCTTAGCATCCATAGTCACAAAATAATAGGTATGGTCATGACAGTTGGATATACTGGGATACAACTCCATAATGGGCATTTTATATCATCCTTTTGAACTTTACTTTGTTTTGTACCTAATAAAAGAATAAGAGATTAGATAGCAAAGGTACACATTACAAAATAATTGAAGTAGCACCAGGCAAAAACATGCTCTAAAAGCTGTGCATTTTGACAACTGTGCTTCTTATTGGCTGTGTAACTGCACTCAGCTTGTAAGGAAATCTTATTTTGTTCCCGTTACAGGAATTAAAAGGAAACTGGGTCTACTAAAAATGTTGTGTATGCGTGAGCTATAAAGGCTGGCTTGTACAGAGGGGAGAAACTTGGAAAGGGAAATAAAGCACAGTTCTGTGGACATGACGAAGATGATTGCTGAGTTGAAGACATGCATGCTGGTATTAATCAAGGTTTTTTGCAGTCACTGGAGTTAGTATTGTTCCATTAAAAGTACCCCAAAACAGCAGTCCTCTTTAATTGAATGCTGTACATTATGACAAGTCACTGAAGCAATCACTTTTCTAGCTTATGACCATGATCAAAATCTTTCTTTTCTCAAGTCAAATATACACATAGGCAACTATTAATTTTGCCTGTGTCAAGCCCTCGCCAATATGACTAAAGAAGCCAGGCCATAGCTTCAAACAGAGGTTAGTTAGAATAATTCCTTAAAACTACCATCATAACATTTGTTCTTTTTTTCTGTAAAGTTCAGGCCTAAACAGGCATGTTCTCATAAAATTTATCATCTGTGTTGTCACAGAGAATGGTAGTTTGCAGTCAAAATGGGATATTTCCCCATGCACACACTTCTCTTCCATGTTCTACATGCTATGGTGTGGTATCGTCTTCCAGCATTACCTCTGATGGACAGGATTAGGGGAAATCCTTGTTTCTTTGGTGATTTTCAAACACTATCAAACAATGATGCCAACTAAGAGTGAATTAATGAGATATTGGAGCCTGGCAAGTAGAAAGTGGCTTTAAATAACCCTGATTAGCCTTTTCTCAGTTCCTTAGAGTGAAGGCAAGGCTTGAACAACAACAAAGACCCCACACTCACACTTTTTATTAGTTTGGTGGAAAAAGAGTGTGCTTTTCAGAGAGTGTTAATTAAAAGATTTAAGCTCCATTCACACTGCCCATATCCCTTGTTTCATCTTTCCCTCCTTTTTGTGTAGTTTGTTTGCAATGTGAGAGGTAGAACTGCTGTTATGACAGATAATATTGACTTTTAAAGAGTTTGCCAGATCGTTTCTGTGAGAAAAATATAAGAGCTAATTGAACATATGAGCTTCACTTTTTACATGATGGCTTCACTAAACATGAACTTTTATTTTAAGTAATTTAAAATTTCTTTCACTCTTTCCAAAACAAGTTTTCAGCTCTTTTCTGTCTTTCTCGAGGAATATTTCCCCTACATCTTTGTAGCTGTTCCATTTGCCTTTTCAATGAATAAATAAAACAAAAATCTTGCAACCCTTTAATCATAAAGTTGTGCTTCTATAAACCTTAAAAGTATTAAAATCATTTCACCAGTTATATGTTCTAGTTCTAGTTATATGAAATTCAGACTATGCAGACGATGGCATTAGTCAAGAAATTTTTCAGAATCTGAGAAATAGATATAAAGTATTTTAAGTAGCTAAAACTTGAGTAAAGTATTTAATCATAAAATCATGTAATCATGTGCTATGTTTCAGGACTATTTTAATATATTTACATGTACACTTCTTTCCGAAGGAGACAGACTGATATTTGCCTGATTAAGCCGAAAGCCTGCAGCTTACCAAAGGTACCCCAAGCAAAAATATGAAAGAAGAAACAATAGGAAACTCAGATTACCTTTCATGACAGTCAAATTATGAATCTGAATTGTACCCAATAAAACTACAGAGATAGGACTAATGAAAAATAAGTGAGATTTCACTGTAATTTCTGGCTAATAAATTTCTTTCTTTTTAGGCTAGATTTAGATATGTGTGAAGCATCTCTAATTCTACCGTGAAACTCATAGTACACGTACAGAACATGACTTGGTGCTGAGAAAAATCTTTGTGCTCACCTTTAAAGTCATATTATACAAAATGAGATGTAAAAAGCTAAATAAGGCCTTGTTCCTTCTTGGGAATTGCATGTGCCACATGCAAGACTGCTCTGCTGCAGTGAAATGTGTAGTTCCTCTCTAATAGCTTTGAAATATTGTTCATAAAATTGTTTGATCTCACCCCCAGTATAGGAAGGGGAAGACACTAGTGGAGCACTTGGGAGGGAGAGAAGGAATCCTGTTTTTTTATAAAAAGCTGATAGTTAATTATAGAGCTGCATGCTTTCACTGAAAATATCTACAGCACACTTGAAAAAGGCAAAAAAAATTAACCAGGAGATTGCTGCTTGTTAATGGACTCTGCTATTTTACAGCACTGTAGTCAAGCAGCCACCTACAGTTCATCCTTATGTTAATACTACCATTACCAATTTTAACATTATATGCCTCTTTCCACTGGCCCCTGTTGGTACCAACAGCCTACGGCAAGTGCTGTACTGCCTTTTACTTAATTGCTTCTTAAAGCTAACAGTGAATTACATTAAGTGTAATTTCGTTGTTGTTGGATCTTGGTGAGTTTGAGGTGGCACGTTTGCCATGGGAGTTTTTTTTCTCTGGTTCAGTGGCTATATCCGGGTGGGATGCATTTCTCCTGGAGTAATCCAGGAGAATCTTTCCTTTGAAGAGGAACAGATGTAGATTTACATATCTGGAGGTCTCTGGCCTCTGATGAGATTAGTTGGTGTTTTTAAATCCTACTGGAAGGTGCATATTTAATAAATGCCTAAAGCAAGCCTCTGTGAAATGGCTGGGCCCTGGGAGACTTTGAATGAGAGGAGAGGAGGAGATGTCAAGTTGCACATTGTGGTACCATCATAATCACTGCTGAAAGTAGGCCAACACTTGAAATAACATGAATTCTGATTCTGCTGTAAAAGTAGTAAATTAAAAAATGGACAAGGTAACCTCCTTAAAAGCATTTAGGTCTTAATTTCAGCTGATAGGTTTGTTTCTAATTTCCTAAGAATCAGAGATGGAAATACACAGGTTTAAAAACTGGCAACCCTCCCTGCCCTTGCCAAATAATCTGTACTTTTCTAGCATGCTTATTTGAGGTAACTGCATGCCCTGCAATAGAAAGTAGTATTTTTGTTTTACTGAATATATTTTAAGATGGAGGGGAAGGGCTTGTGGTAAAACTAGAGATTAAATAAATTTCCATGGGAAAGACTAAGCTTATTTGACAGCAGCCTGCATTTTCTTTCAATGGAAAATAAGTGTGAAACAGAAGTTAAAAGTTCAATATCAAATACTTCTTTTGGTGTGCTGTTCCTTGCAATATAGCTACGGCATAAATAATATCATTGTAAAACTACAGAACACATTCTTGTTACTGCTGTTTTGGATCCAGATCCCACAATGATTTTTGCATTGTACTCACAGCATTAGAAATTGTGCAGGGGTTTGTAAATGCCTTATAATTGCATCCCCCTTCTTCCCCTTTCACCCCCTTTCAGTTTGTCATGAGATTTTTGTTTTTCCTTAGCAGCTCACCATTTGTGTCATACTCTGCTGCCTGTCTGTTGCAGCCCATGTTGCACAGCAGGTTGTACAATGCCTGATTCCCAGTCACCTTCATCTCCTACAGCATTCCTCCTCTGCTTACCCTAGCACTGACAGCATCCTCTTTCATGCTGTATGTGACTACACCCTGTCAGGCAGCTCTCTCTTCCCACACTGGGCCCCACTGTCGCTTCTGTCCTGCTAGTGCCGAAAACATTAGTCTGCTGCTGCTACAAACACCATTCTTAATGCACCCATGTGTTGCTCCTGTCCCCATCATCAGGCAGAGATTTGGATGCTGTCCTCTGCTATGTCCATCTGTCCCTTATCTCACTATTGCCACTAATATGTCAGTGCAGATGAAAATTTCTTGGGTTTGGGGTGTTGTGTTACTTAAGGAGGCCTGGTAAAAGCTAAGTGCTGTAGTAGCAGGGGAAGCACCTCCTCAGAGCTACACACAGGTCTCAACCAAAGCCTGCAAGGGACAGTGTTAATCCCTCCTGTGAAAGGGCAAAAAGCTAAAAGAATACAGGACTCTGCTGAGATTAACAGAGAAACAAACAGAGAGCAGTGTAACAAAAGAAGGTGCTCAGATCTGTAGATAAGGAGCTTTCAGAGGCCTATGAGCAAGGACCCTGTTTAACTCCCTGTGGAGCACCAAAGGCTGGGCAAGGATCAGGGATGGAGGGGCAGGAGAAAAGAAACAGCAAGAGTTAAGACCACTGTTTCCTAACTGAGCTGCATTTTTCAATTCTAGCTGAATTTTATTATGTGGTTAGAACTAGTTCCTGTTCTGGACCTATTTTAATTTCATTCTGGAAAAGCTACCATCTACTATGCAGACATACTATTATTCCTTTCCAACATCTAATGATAATTGCCCAGATGGGTACAAAACAATGTTTTATTGTTACTTTTATTTGGTTAAAGTTAGGAGAGGGACTGCTTGCCATCAGGCTCAGAGCAGGAAAGCACTTTATAGTGTTTGTAAGCGGTGTCTTTGCCAGTGATGATGAAAGCAACATAAAATTGCTTTCCGAGGAAATATACTCTTGAGTTGAGGCTCAGCACAAGGCCTATATATCACTTATGTCCTTTTAAGCTTTGTTTTTTGAGGCCTAAGTGAGACTGATGGTGCACTGGTGTCGACTTCTTGTGATGGAAAATATTGCTCTGGGAGTTCAGACTTTGGCTATTTTTCAGGCAAAACTCACAATTGTTTTCAATGTGCGAATACCACAAAGGCCCTATTTTGAGGGCCTATTTTTTCTCTCTCATTAGATTGCAAAACTGTTTCAATTATATCCTATGGATTTCACAGGCATGGAATTTTCTGAACACCCACATTGAGGAAAGAAAGGTTTCACGTTTGGGTCTCTCTTTTGCTAATGTGCCAGCAAACAAAACCCCCAGGACCACATAGGATAAGTACAAAATAAGTATTATTCTAAGAAATAGTCAAAATTTAACAGCCCTGACCACATGGTGACA
Source organism: Agapornis roseicollis (assembly GCA_002631895.1). Taxonomy (NCBI): domain Eukaryota; kingdom Metazoa; phylum Chordata; class Aves; order Psittaciformes; family Psittacidae; genus Agapornis; species Agapornis roseicollis. The sequence continues at coordinate 121,322 of NDXB01004272.1, read as the reverse complement.
TCTGTACACTTTTCCCTGTCCTCAAAATGAAAAGATGCCTAAAGAAATTAGTAACTGGCTGTTGACTTCACCTTTTTTCTAAACTTTTTTATTATGGACATCTTGCCATGCCAGAAATAACAAACAACCCCTCTGAGATAAAAGCAATTCTAAAGTTAAACAAAATAACTATAATAAATTAAAAAAGCCTCTGCTATCAGCATGGTGATACTAGATTGCCAGCTATATAGAAAACCAGCATGAATAAGTACTGGATATGACCAGTGCCATTGACAGTATTTATCAAATGGTTATCAAATGGACTATGCAGCAGTAGGAACACAGGGTGGTAAAACACCCCTGTAGTATCTGGTCTCAGCTACAGATGTTCTAATAGTTTGCTGAAGTACTGCTTAAGTACTTCAAAGAACCTTTAATTATTCCTGCACTGGTAAAAAAGTCTGTGATACAGATAATCCCATATCATTCCCTCTTCAGTATTGCTAAAAGCAACTTGATGGACAGGATGTTCTTCCTTTGCACTGTCAGAAGAGAAGTGTTATTTTCACCTCTTTATTTCAGGGAAGTACAATTTTTCCAGGTTTTATCCTGGCCTTATTTGTTTCTGTCCAGAGATAACTCTTTTCTGGTAACACCAAGAAGAAAATAGATGCCTGTCACCGGTTTCTTATGTAGATTTATTTCTTAAGATAACAAAAGAAGCAAATGTTGATACAATATTTAACGTGCAAGATTTGCTATTTGGAAACTTCTGAATTGCCACCTTTAAAAGCTTCTAGTTTAAGCTATCCTGGCCCTGCTTCTTGTGTGTAGTAGTTCTATCTCTTCTTTTGTTACATGCAAGCAATGCTGTCTTGCTCCTCATTAGTAACATACACCATGTATCTGCAGAGTGATGCAGCTGAAGTTCGTTTTGCCAGAACAGCTTCTTTTTTTTGATATTTCTTGTCTGTCTTTAGGGGTTTTTTTAGGCCATGACTCTTGCATTTAATATTCTCATGCCCCATTACTAGAGAATGCTTTGCTCTCTGTATGCTGTCCTGCTGACATTTCCTTGGGGTGTTCCTTAATCAAATCACTGGGACATATTACAGGATAAGACTTTGGTTTTCCCCTAACATAAATGATAAAATTTTTACCTTGAATAAGTTTCACGTTTTAAAATTTGTATTTGTGTTTGTGTGTCTTGTCCTTTTTTCACTTTTAAATTCATTGTTGGTTGTAATTAGGTACTCTCCAGCTTTGCTGAATTTTTAAATGAAAAAGCCATGTTTGCTTGCAATGAACATGACATAGTGCTCAGTTCCTGTGAATTTATCATGTGCTTTACTTATGAAGTCACCACGTGTGTCTGTATATGCTAACCCTTCTTATGAGTAGCTGTTCTATGAATATATGTATCTAAAGATGTCCAAAATACATGCATTTAACAGCCTTTTTCTATGAAATCTCTATTATTCTATTGAAAATGCAAACATAGACCTTTGAGTCCCTCACTGCAGATCACCCACTTGCCCAGGACTGGGTGCTCAGTGGGACTGTGCCTGAGCAGTGGGGCAATGGGCACTGCCCACCAAGGCAGACGAACCGAACACAACAGCCCTGTTCAGGATAGTGCTCTGTATTGTTGTGAGAAGCTGATTCTGCCAGCTGAAAATCTCACCTACTGGAGTTTAAGGATGCTTTCTCAGGACTGAATTTTCATGGAAAAGTAGGAGCTGTAGATTTTGCTTTCCTCCCTGCTTAGCAGCATACCTGTCTTCAGACTGGCCTAGTTTGTTGCTTGGGAAAAGGTTAGGTCTATGCTCTTAAGAGCTGGGGAAGAACAGTGTTATTTTATAATTATTCCACCTGAACTTTAACTCCAGTTATACAGAATGCTCTATTATTTTCTTGCCTACAAGGTGGTGGTGAACTTGATCCATATCAGCATAGTAATGAATAATATCTGTTTGTATTACATATGCCTATTGGCTTTCTTTGTCCTAAAAAGGGGACATACAAAAAGGCACTTCTTTGTGCTGAAACTGTGAATGGTGCCAGGGCTTCCACATTATTCTTGGAACAGCTCCTCTGGTCTTTTTTCTTTTCTAATTTTTAATTACCAATTTGGTTCTTAGTAAACAAAAGAAAAAAGTGAATTTTCACTTTTTAAAAAAAATTCTCTCTTTGATTTAAAAAAAAAAAAAAACAAAACTGAAAAGGAAGGATTAGAATAAAATAAAGTTTTTGTAGGACTTCAATAATATTTTTCACTACCTGTGAACTACCTGCACAAGTGTGCAGGACATGGTTATCATGGTGGTTGGTGGCAGTAGCTGAACAGTACCCAGCAGCTTGCTCACTTCCCCGTCATTGATCCCAGTGGAAGGGGAAAAGAACTGGGGGACAAAAAAGATAAACTTCATGGATTGAGATAAAGATGGTTTACTAGGACAGAAAATGAAGGGATGATAATAATAAGAAGAAGAATGAAAGAATTCAAATATACAGAAAAAAAAGTGATGCAGAAGACAATTGCTCCCTACCTGCTGACCTGTGCCCAGCCCAGGTTTCCCCCTGCTTTATGTACTTCACATGATGTTGGACGGTCTGGAATACCCCTTGGGTCAGTTGGGGTCAGCTGTCCTGGCTTCTTGTTCCCTCATAGTTTCTTGTGGCCCCCAGCCTTTTTGCTGGTGGGGTGGGAAACTGAAAAGTCCTTGACATCTTGTAAGCACTGCTCAGAATGAACTAAAACAGCAGTGTGTTATCAGTATCATTCTCATCCTCAATCCAAGAAACAGCACTGTACCAACTACTGGGAAGAAAATTAAGTCTATCCTAGCTGAAATCAGTACAACACTACTTTAGCTAAGCTGTTTATCCCATTTTTACAGACAAAACCCCTCTCTTCCTAATGTCAGCTTACACTATCATCATTTAATGAGTGTTCCTGTTTGGGCCACTGAGTCATCTTGTTACTAATGCGTGTTCTTGGTTTTTACATCCTACTGAAATCGCTATAAATTGAAAAATTTAACATTAATTTATGGAAATTCCTTTCAGCTGTTGCATTCTATTCATTTTTTACCTGGTAGTATCCTTCATAAAACAGCTATCTCCGTGTGTGGAGTTGTTGAGCTTTTTTAATATTTTGCACTGGAAGTTATATGGAAATGATCTCAGGCCTCTAATTTAAAAGCTTCTTGGTTTGTATTTGCTGAAGTCATGTACAAATAGTAACTAGTGCCATAGCTGTCAGTGCCAAAAGTAATTTCAGACAAAGCCTCACAGAGAATCCATAAAATTGCTGTCAAAAAATAAATACACAAATTGAAGAGAGGTGTTTGTGCTTTCTTTAAAACCAGTTGAAGTTTATTTTGTAATTACAGTGGGGAGAGGATTGGGCATGAAGATCATCAGATGAGATTGTTGCTCTTATCTGTGTGTTATGGTTTAACCCCAGCCAACACCTAGGCCCCACACAACCACTCTCTCACTGCCTCATGGTGGGGTGGGGGAAAGAATCAGAAGGGTTAAAGGGAGAAAACTCACAAATTGAGATACAGACAGTTTCATAGGTATGAAGCCTTGCATGGCATGGTTTAGTGTGAGGTGTCGCTGCTTATGGAAGTGGGGTTGGAACTAGATGATCTTAAGGTCCTTTCCAACCCTAACTATTCTGTGATTCTATGATTCTATAATTCATCCACCACTTCCCATGGTCAGGCAGCTCTTCAGCCATTTCCAGAAAAGCAGAGCTCTCCATCATGTTGAACAGTTACTTGGGAAGACAACCACCACCATGTCCTCCCCTTCCTCCTTCTTCCTCCAGGTTTTATGCTAAACGTGGCATCATATGGTATGGAACATGATGTCACATTCAGCTTGGGTCAGCTGGGGTCAGTTGTGTTCCCCCCCAGGTTCTTGTGTGCCCCCAGCCTGTTCCCTGGTGGGATGGTGTGAGGAGCAGAAAAGGCCTTTACTCTGTGTAATCATCGCTCAGCAGTAACAAAAACATCCCTGAATGATCAAGCTTATTTGTGTTTTCAGCACAAATCCAAATGTAGCCACATACCAGCTACTATAAAGACAATTAACTCTGTCCTAGCCCAAACCAGCACATTGTGAAATCTGCAATGAAACATATTGCCAAAGACTTGAGTCCTTTTCTGTTCTTCTTGCTGAAGACCTGTGCTGTGCAGCTGCTCACCACCAAGAGCTGGCCCCACTTCCCACCTGCAGCCTCAATAACCTGTTCTGCTGTTATACTTGGAAGGCCTGCCTCGTAAATCAAGAAAAACATCTGGAAATTGTGTTTCAGCAGGCATGATTCAGAGTACCCTTTGAAAGCAGAATAAACAGGAGCAAACTCACAGCACAGCAAGAGAAATTACATCAACCATGAGGGAAGGTGGCAGTGCCATGACCACCTGCCTTATGGACAGGTCTCTGGATACCCAGGTTTTGGAAGACATTTGAAACTTTTCAAGGCGTGTTACTAAACCAGTGTGTAAGGCTTGCATGAACTTTATCCACCCCCTGCCTTATCTATCTGGGTGGCAGGATGCCTTGGGGTGGATGGTTTCTATGAGGTATAGATGTGCTGTTCCAAATGCACTCTGCAGGTGCATTTCTTCTGGTGGGAATTGCTTCATGGTGATAGTTTAATGGATGATTGCTCTCTGCTGAGTTACTTTTAAAGCATATGCGTTAACAAGACATGTTTAGTAAAAATGGTAAAGCAGATCTATTAATAAGGTCTATTAATAAGATCACCTATACTTGAATGAAACTTAGTCAGACACAAAACCATCACAAGGGCAATGAATCTTTTAAGTCTTATAAATAGGTCTTGACCTCCATTTCCATGCATCTCTCTGGAAAATCTGAAGCCACATGATGGAATGTACCTGAAAAAATGGTGTGTGAAAAGTGGCACTGGTTGCCATCTTATGAAGTATCTGCAATTTTCATCCAATTCAGATATCTTGGATTCATGAAGGGTAATTTTGTATTCAGTTACATGAGTAAATGCAAAGTAATCATATTTTCACTGTGTTCGTTCAAACATCTAACAATCTTTGCTCCTCAAAGGAAGAGCAGTGCTGACTATTTGCAGGCTTAGAGTTAGGAAACCCTTTTTTAAACTAAAGATAGAGATGCTAGAATTGGAGCTACCCTGAATAGCACATGGATAACCTCATATTTCACTCTTATTTTCCATTTCAAGCAACTTAGGTTGGAGTGATGTAAAGAATGAACTGCAAGAATGTCATTCAAAGTTGAAAATGCAGAATTTATGCAGTGGTTCATGAATTCTTTCTGCAATAGAATAACCATTAGTACCTGTGAATCCATAACACACTTAAGTAAAAGGAAAGCAAGATATATCTTATTCTTATAGTTTGTTTTCAGTATAGGCTCTATAAATAAATATAAATCCAATTAAGACTTATAAGGAAATATAAAACTCAAGTAACCAAAACATATCAATCTATCTGTTAATGCATGGGAGATGTTTTTCTAATATTATGCCAAATAGCATGTATCTAATTGAATCCCCAAGAATCTGCAATTTATCATTGATAAGAAATTCTATTAGTCATTTTTCTTCCACTGTTTTGTATTTCAGTATTAGTTTCATGTGTTTTGCCAGTGATTCCATCTGGATTGTAATTCAGGTGAAGAATAGCCAAGCTTTCGTTTAGGCACCAAGCACAGATGATTACTTACCATCGCTGTTTCTCCAGCGCGAGCAGATGTCCAAGCTCTTGTGCTATTTTAAGTTGTACTGTTTTTCCAGAAAACAAGTTGTTAGATTCCAGGAATGAATGAGTTAACGGCAGCATTTGGATCAGTGTTGTGAAACTATATATTATCTATTATATTTCCTTGGCCTTAAGTGGATTCTAGCATGGGATGAATTAGGTTGGCTAGATATTTTCTGCTGACTGTGATATCCCTGTTGAACAGCTTTCCCAGTACGAATATATTTGGCCCTTCTTTTTTTCCCCCACAAGCTATATCCCTGTATAAAACCAGCTTTATCTCTAAAGAGCAAATAACACCCAGTGCTCATAACAGATGCCAAGAAATGTTTCTGTTTTGATTTTTAAAAATAAAAATTCAACTGTGTTCAATAAAATTCAGAAGCCGTTTTCCTCTGTGGAAATTAAAGGAATCCAAGGAAGTCTAGGAAGATAGCGACCTTCCTAATTAAAGCGGTAGCAACTGCAGGAATCCGGTTTTTACAACCACCTCTATCTCACTGTGCTGAGAACAAAGCAGTCCTCCATTAATATTTTATTTTCTCTTTTCTTCCACTATAACAATGCTCTATGTTCTGTGAGAGCCCTGGAAAGACATGCAGAGCTATGTTAATTATGGTTTAAATAATTGACACTCTGATTGTGTTGTACTTTCTGAATTGTATGTGGCGTGTCACTGATTTTACATATAATTACATCTAGTCACTGCCATCATTTTTCCCACTTACATCACTGTATACAGTAGTCTATGTTGCAAAATCATATGCAGTAACTAATAATGTCTTCACCAAATGACCTTTGTTTTTAAGCACATGGGGTATGTGTAGAAGTGGAGGTCTGATTGCCATCAGAGCTAACTCACATCCAGGAAGATCTATTATGAGGCAGTTAATGTCAGGGGAGCTGGGAGTCTGCATCAGAAGCACACTCAGAGTCTAAAGAGTGTAAGGAAATTTCCAGTGTGGCCTGATGATAATTCCTTATTTAACATTGCATCTAGCTCTTCAGCTTCTGGGAACCCAGATATTTATTATTTGCTGTTTTATGGATATGTGCATTAACTACTGGGATTATTAAGTACAACCAGCTACAGGATGTGCAGTACTATGCAGCAATGTAAACAGGCTTTCAAGACTCATCTTCAGGTGTTAACTGAGTCTTTCTGAAAGCTTGAGTGTATATACATGTTTGGAGAGCAAGTAACCAGATACTTCTTGGAGTACCTCATTAGTCAACATGACTGCTGCACAGCCGTTTCCAGGTCAGTGTTTGTCCTGTAAGCAGCTAACTTGAAAATTAAATCCTATCCCTTACAATGCAGACTTAAAGAACTAAAAATTATTTATGCCTTCTTTGAAAACCTGCATCCTTGCATGTGATTGCAGAGCATGTGTATTTTCTCAGAAATAGTGTAACTCCCTTGTAAAATGTACACCCTTTGGAGTTGTTCCTGTCTGATTTGAGTGTTTGTTCTGCTGCTTGCAAATAACCTTCTGCCCACTGGAACTGATAAGGGAGAGTGATTAGTGTTTGGAAAGGCTACAAGCAAAAGTTATCCTCAGGCAACCTGGGAGGTTTGCACTGATAATCTCTCCGTAACAATCACCCCATCTGTGTCCTTACTTCCAAGTCTAAGTGACATGGTTTTACCCATCAGTGGAGGTGGAAAGATGCACTTCATGTTTGCTGTGGAATAAGGATATGTGTAAATGAAGGTACTGGAGGGAACCTGCAGTATGCTTAGAAATCCACACCTTCACTTGCATTGTAGTAACTTGTCCATAGAACCAAACCTTTAGTGTTTTTATGATTCATATTCTAGCAGGATTAATTGATACATAGGGAGAATCAGTAGAAAATGATCTGGGACAAGCAATGAGTTGCAGGGCTCTGTTCAAAGTAATAGCAAATGACTCAGTAAGGTCAGCATATGCTTCAGAGTCTTCTGGAATTTGGGGCCTTTGTTCAGTTGTGGTGGAAGAAGGTTACAGTGTGTCAGGTACACCTTCAGACACATAGGGAGCTATTGAGTACCCCTGACAAAATATTTTTGAATTTTTAAATGGAAAAAATTTAAAAGGACTAGGATTTGTGTCAGGTATAAGAAACGTGATGGTAAAGTCCTGGAAGTACTGCAGGATACAAGACTTTGTAGTAGAAATAGTTTTTGCTCTTGTATTTAAAAAAATAAAAAGAGAACCACGTATTGCTTCTTCCTGTTTGGCCAGGAAGATTATTCAAAATGTAGGAGAATCAGGAATTGTAACATTTTATGTGAAGCATTAACACATTAAATGCTGTTGGGATAAAAAAAAAGTTTTCTGAGACACAGAACACTGGAAGCAGGTATCTGAAAGTGCTCTGGATGGTGGAACTCACGTATTAGGCTGTATATGTGAGACATTCCAGTAACCTGAACATTTTGCCAGTGAGAGAAGAGAAATGGAAGAGAAAAGCATTCTCTAGAAATCTCAGATGGGATTTTGAGAAGTATTTCACAGTTGTCTGTTGTCTGGCCTCGATCAGAAAGCTGTCCCTGTTTAGGACATCTCTTGAACATGTGGTTCTGTGCTGCTGATGCTGATGGAGCAGAAGTGTTACATGAAGCTGAGCATCCCATATGGATGGGCTTAGGAATGTATGGAAATGCTTTGTCTGACTTAAGGACCCTACTTAGAGGCTTCCACACATTGGCAAAAGTTGAAAACTTTTGTCTTGAAAATAAGGAATGTAGCTTTTTACAATTGTTTTGGGTTTTTTTTGGTTTTGGTTTTGGTTTGGTTTTGTTTTGTTTTGTTGTTATTTTTTTTTCTGTGTGTGTTTGTTTTAAAAGTAATGTTAGTCATATTAGGAAAAAAAAAAAAGACACAAAATATTGTCCTTATTTCCCAGTGCAGTGTTAGAGTTTGTATCTGGAAATGCTTTATGTAGATATGTGTAGCTTTACACTTAGGAAAGTGGTGAATTCCTTTAATCAATGTGGAAAATTGTGTGGAGGCACAAGAGAAGGGTGCTGGACTGAAAATACAAGGAGGTCTTTTGTATTATAGAAGTTTAGTGCACATCGAAAATTTCAGAACTTGACAGAGCTCTCTCATATCAAAAATCAATGTAAAACTGCACTGTAAGTGGAAAAAAACCACCTTGCTTGTATATCAGGGATAAGTGTAAGTCTTGTTTTCATCTTGTTTTCTCTTATGCCATGGTGTCATTGCCAAAACATGTATTTCAGTGCATTAGAAAATGTAATTTGAGGCAACTGATACCTGAATCAGTTTTGGGATATATGTAATTTCCTGTGATGTTGAACAGAGAGAATTGATTTCAAATGTATATTGTTGGATTAAGGTGAAGGGATCAAATGAGAATCTAAATCATAATTCTGATGATTGAATTTGATCTGCCTACTATCTGAGCAGAATCCTGTAGAATGGTATCTGTGACATTAAAAGACATGTGTGTTATTAATTTTGTCCCATTAAGGAGAGCTGGGTGGGAAAGTGGTGAGTTAGTAACAATCAATATTTGTGAGAAACCATTTCCCTATATGCTTTCCATTATTTTGTACCTAGGGATAATAACTTTTGCTTAGCTGATCCACGGGCAGCACAGCACAGAGAAGGAACTTCCTGCTCATTAACTACTCCTGTGCTGCTCACTCAAGATATGCTCCATGTCCTATCTGGGTTCCCTAGGAAACTGGCCTGAGGTGTCACACCATTGCAATAGATCACAGTTCTTGCTGCTGTCATCTGTGATTGATACTTGCCAGTGTTTCCTTGAAGTGATGATCACAGGACCTATGAAATATTCTATATGGCTTAATTTTTGTTTTACTAGGGTATTTAGGATTTTCTTGAGCAGAGCCTGTGTTTGAGGCCTAAACCTAAGACAACTCATGCTCTAGGTTAGGCTTTGCTGTGTAATGGAGGCTGAAGGCTACTGGAAAATCTTCTTTTGGGTGAATTCAGATTACAAATCCATGTTATTAGAACTTATGTATTTCAAAGCTTGTGACTTAATTTTAAATCTGGTTTCTCAAAGAAATTATATGCAATTTTGTCTGCATGTTTTCTGCTAGTAATTTTTGGATCATTTTGTTCATTACATTTGACAGAAAAGTAATGTCTGTAATATTAAGTTTCATAAAAATAGGTGGCCCAGCAGGCAAAAAGATGCTACTAATGCCTTTGGTCCAGAGAGGTAAGAGTGAGTGAGTGTGCCTCTTCTGGACAACAGAGATTTTGAGGCAAAAATGATGGAGGTGAGGGCTGGTGGGCAGAAATCCACGTGTTGTGGAAATCAGGTTACAAAATAATTCCAGAAACAGCAACATAGATCTTCATGCTATCCCTCTGTAGGACCTGAGAAAGTCATATGTGTTAGGGTCTAATTCTCATAGATATTTCTGTATTTCAATTATACTTGAAAGGAAATTAGAGCTAATAGTCTGGGCATGTGAACAGGTAGTTCTCTACCCCTAGTGTGCACATGTACAGACATAGTATTTATTGCTTATATTGTAGTGTTTCTGTATTTTATGTGTTTCACATAGAAATATTTTATAAGCATGTTCTTATTTGCTGTGTGTCTGAAGTCTGTGGATGTATTATAAATATTGTCTGTCTGGATTCAATATTGTCATCTTCTAGGGGAACAAACTTCCATTTCTTCTTTCCACTCCTCCCACATCCTCCTCAGCCTAGATAATCACTAGTCATGATTCAGAAAGTGTAGCAAAGTACTCCTCAGAATGATCAGTGGATCACAAATGTTCTTTGACATATCTTATCTTTAGTACTCCATATTTTCAGAAGAGGCTAATGATGTAGTGATACCCTGGGCTAGGGAGACTTGAGAGATGTGTGGTCTTTTAGGGTATAACCTCCGTTCTGTGAAAATCAGTTTTATTTCAGGGGCTTGTCTTTGGATTGCAGAATAAATGTGGCTGAGTATTTGCTTTAAAAAATTTCAGAATGTGACAATAATCTGGTAATGATATAGTAATTCTATTTAAATTCCAGCATCCACTGTGGATGTTTCACTCTCATATGTTGATATCAATTGATACTTTAAAGCAATTTTTGCGTACAAATCTTTCCATATAGTTATAATCAGAGGAACACTGATTTTCCTGAGTTTATCTAGCAGATCTAGATTAAGTTTTATAAACATTCACATGAATAACTGATGATCTCTCATTTACTACAGTCTTCAATGAAAAGCCTTCTAGACCAGCTTGGTATCTCTGCAAGTCCTGAAAATTCTTTCTGTTCACTCAAAGGTACTTTTCAGCATTTATTTTGAACATGCAAACGTTTTCTATTTTTATTGTTTTAATGAAGAAGCAGCCATGAGTGATGTGATTCTACATGGTCATTTTAATTTTCTGTGCAGCTGTTGAAAAATTAAAAAGCTGTAAAGTTACAAACGGCTTCATATGAAGCAATACACACAGCATGGAATTTCCTGCTAGTGGTTAAAATAATACAATGACTTTTAACAGATGAAAACAGTTAAGCAGGTCCCTATATAGAAAAAGAAACCCCCTTTCTTCTGAAAATATCCTTATAAAACATTTGTTTGAAAACAAGGGAAAAGCAATCTTGGCATAGAATCTTTTTATTCTTTGGGGGTTTTGGCATACAAACACAGACCAAGAAGAATCATCACAGTGGCAGGTAAGAAGCTAGTAACAGAAAAGCTTTATTTGAGCACAATACACCAGACATACATCTTAGTTTGTTCTTGTACCCATCTGCAAAGTAAACAAGCCATATGCTTAAAGAAATCATTTTCTTTCTTTTTTTTTTTTTTCTTTTTCTTTTTCTTCCCTCTCCTGCACCAAAAAGAAAAGTCATTAGATTTGGCAAGAATGGTACATGTCACAGAATTACCAGAGAGCACAAAACAAAAGCAGGGCAAATTCACAATGTCCCTGAGCATACTTATGCACCAGAGAATGTTTGCATGTTCTGTTAGGGGGAAACTGATTAATTGGTTCTTTGTAACTCTAAACTGAAATTACAGTGTAACCTGGTTGTGCTCAGCAGAGGAAGCCTTTGGGGATGACAAAGTTTGGACACAAGTCTGGGACATAAAGCCGATCCAGTACTATTGTGTTCAGTGAGCTGTGAAAAGTCATTCGAAAGAGAAACACTCAGCATCCTTTATTTATTTGCATTGAAATATTTATCTGTGATGTGAGGCATTCATAATAGATTGTCAATCTCTTGTGCCTTGTGATGAATCTTGATATGTTGCATTGAATTCTAAGTATTTGCTTCTGTGAATAATTTCATAATTGTCACATTTCCTATCTATGCATATTCACTGACCTTTGAATCCAAATTATCTTATTTTTATTTTCCTTCTCTAAGAAAGGAAATACCAAACCTTTAATTTTCACTCACCTAAATTATTTATTTTTGAACTTAGAAATTAAAACTCAATCAACCTGAAAATTCATGTCTTCCTGCTCTTTCCTGATAATTGAAGGAAATTATTTATGTAGCATAAATTAATATTGTTTCATGTTCTAGCTGACATTCCAGATTAAAGTATGACTTTGAAATAGAGATGGATTGGGACTGAAATACCCTGTACAACCACTCCAGTACTTGGAAAACAATGTGTTAGCTTCTTAGTATCAAAGCTCACAAAGGAAGTGAATTTTCACTTCCATCTTGTTACAAGCTAGATGGAACATAAAGAGAAATGAACTTGAGGAAAAAAAAAATTAGGAAAAGAAAAAGGCATAGTAACAATAGCACTGTGCATCCTCAATCCTTAGCAATGACTTGAAGGGGAAGGGATGCTACAAAAGCCATGGTTTTGGTTGAAAGACAGGAAAGTCTCTTTTCAAGCTGCATCTAACACCATCATATCCCTCTTTCAGCTATACACTGACCTAGAGAAGGCTCTGTGTTTTTTCACTCTTCTGGGACAAGCAGACACCCAGATAACATCTAGAGCAATGCTTAGCATTTCTGGCATAACCACAAGGCAGTTTTCTGTAGAGTAAGAAGCTGTGCTAGCCCACCAGCACAGGAGAGTTTCTTCTGGCTTTTTTTAAGTGAATTTCTCTCAGCCTTTTCTGTTCTCTCTGTACCCTTCTTTTCCTTTCATCATTGATGGAAAAAGAAGTTGGAGACAAAAGATAAGGTGACAGTTTAAAGGAAGTTGAAGAGTGCTAACCCAGAACACAAAGGGTGGAGGTGTAGCTGTTCACTGCTGGCATGCAGCCATCATGGTTATCAGCTTAATAGCATAACTTAACAGGAAGACTTACTCTCATGACCTTCTGCTCCAGCAGCACAAGCTTCTATCACTTGAGCTAAAGGAGAATCTCCATTAGTAGTTGCTCATTGACACAGGGCACGTATCCCTCTCTTGGGCCAACCACTTATAATGACAAGATATCATAAACATTTGAACAGCTCTGATTTTGTCCAGTAGAGGGAAGTGGATAGACACAAACACTAACTCAATATGTTTGAGAGAGATATCATCAACATATTAACTACATCATGCATGATTGGCAAAAGGCGTGACAGTTGCAGGAGAACCTTGCTTTTCTCACTACTGCCAAAAGCTCTGTATCGACTAAGGATCATTTCCACTAGAACTGCTGCTTCTTGCACTGTCACTGTTCTTTTAATTACAGAGCTGCCAGAAAAGAATAATCTGGATCACCAATCAATTTACCCTGTTGCTGTGTTATGAGCAATGCTCATTAGTGTAATTTTTTAAAAATCAAGCTCTTGAAGGAAGAGGACTATTGGAAATACCTTTAATTGAGAGCTGGAAACAAGCTGCATTTCAAATATACGATGCCTTTTTCTTTGGAAATAGGAGAGTAATAAGAAATTGAGTACTGCCACAAAACTCCTCCTAAATGAGATCTCCAATGCATTTGGATGCTGTACTTCCACTTTAGTGTCTATCAGTGTTTCTTGGGTAACATAATAAAACTATTTCAAAACTAGCACTTTTCTAGATCACTATTTATTTGCTTACACTAGCCCTGTGGCTCCTCCCTAGGGAGAAAGAGAGTTCCTGAATTTAGAATTGCCCTTAATTAGCTTTAGCTGTGCAGGTAATACCCACCCAGTAGGGAAAGGAAGAAAAGTGTTCATCTGTTTTGGGGTCACGTATTTAGATTCTGAGTTCTTTTTCAAAAGGGCCTTAAAGGCAATGATGTACCATTTAATAGTGATAATCATACTGCTGTACCATGGAAACTTGACTAACCATATCAAATACTCCTGAGCATGCTGACAGGCAACTGGCAGTCCAGACTTTCTTTGGAAAGCTTTCACTGTCCCTTGAAGCAGTCCTCTCTTTCTCTTTCAATTCTGAATTATTCTCCAGAAGGTCCATTATCTCCTTTCCTCTCCAGTAGGTTAGCTGGAGCATCCAAATTTTAAAGGATGCCAATTGGCTTGCAACCAGCCGTTTATAGAGCAGCTCCTGTTCCAGAGCTGTTTTTAACTCACCAACTTTGGCTGTTTCTCATGTTCATCCCTTTCTGCACAGAACTCTGAAGTCCCTGTAGAGGTTTCATAATATCGTGAAGCCTTCATCAAATGGTAAATTGGTATTCTGTTAGGCTGTCAAAAAGGATTAGAAGGAGGGATCTATTCTTCTTATTATTCTCATTCTTTAATGACAAGTTACATTGCCAGCCTGTCCACTAAATCACATTAGGCAAGGACTAATTTACTTCTTCAAACCAAAGTGAAGAGAAACTAGGGAAAAAAAAAAATCTCTCACTTAGGACATGCGTTGAGAATTCAGATAATTCCTGTGCTATAGTAGTTTTATTTTAAGGGTTAGCATTTTATTAGCGTGAAAATGTCTATTTACTCTCTGACTGCTTTTTTTTTTCTTCTGTTTTGGAAATATGTACTCCCATTTTCAGTAATTGTAAAGGTTTAAAACAATCCACATTTGACAATTTCATCAAAATAGTGAGAGCTAATATTTTGACACATGTATTTTCATGGAGAAATTTTCAACTGGTTCTATGAGAATCTTACATTCTTTGTCAAGGATCACCTCTCTCATCCTCTCAAAATGCATTTGAGTTTCACTGTAAGCTAAGAATGCTAGGTTTACTAGCACTATTTTCACCTTTATACATATGTGTAGATGTCACATTTCAGATATTATCACTGCTCATGGGTGTAAACATGGAGACTAATACACACATTCTCTAAGACAGAGTCCTTAGGGAAGAAATGTAACATTAGAAACCTCATTCTGAGGCCAGTTCTGTTTGAGTGTGGACAGCTGCCCATATCTAGGGGCATGACTGGCCCACAAAGAGGGAAAGGGGGATGCCTTGAAATGAGGGGGGAGGGTAGGGTAGGGGAAGGTGGGGAAATAATTGAATATCCACAGCCAGCTTGATTCATCCCAAAAATTCATCTTCTCATTTTCATGTTTGGAATGCTGGCAAAATGGTTTGGTTAATGCAGCTGTTTGTATTTTGCCCTTATGATGGTATGGACAGATTTGGTTAATTGCAAGAATATACTTGGCAAATGTAACTGAATAAGAGGAAGCTGTGATTACAGTATCCCAACACAGAGCTAAGAGAGTTCAGTGAGTGTTAATGCTGTGCTTCATCCTGCAAGACCAGGATGAATGCCACATATTTCCAAGTAAAAGAAATTCTGCATAAATAGGACATTCAATTATTTATGAATAGACTCTAAGTCAGTGATTAATTAGCATTTTAAATATGGTTGATTAACACATTAACCCTGTTTTATGAAAACTCTTTTAAAAGATACATATTACATGTGCTTGCATTTGAGTTTCACATTTCTGATGTCTTTCATCTGTTAGATTACTGTGTCCTATAAGACTTTCTAGAATGTTTAATTATTTACTTTACAAATGCAGGATGTTATAATGATATTTGTAAAGAAAAAGCTAGGATAATGAATATACAATACAGTATTAGCAGCTTCCCCAACTGTTGACAGGAGGCTAGGGGGGTATGAGTGGTGGAAGAAAGAAAATCAAAACATGATAATAATGTTGCAGTAGATGTATACAAGTGAATATGCAATAAGCATTGGGAATAGCGTACAAAAGCAATAACAATTTACCATTCTGTATGAAAGAACTATCTGAGGTGCTTTTGTCTGTATTGAAGGTAATGTTTGGAAGCTTTCACTGGAAAGCATAATATAACCTAGGAACTGTTTGCATTATCAGTTACAGAAGAAATCATTTACTTGTTTAATAATCAGTTATTTA
Organism: Agapornis roseicollis; assembly: GCA_002631895.1. Classification (NCBI taxonomy): domain Eukaryota; kingdom Metazoa; phylum Chordata; class Aves; order Psittaciformes; family Psittacidae; genus Agapornis; species Agapornis roseicollis. The sequence goes on along the minus strand of NDXB01004272.1, from coordinate 105,297 downwards.
TTTCTATTATTAATTATTCATCCATCTCTCACCGATTACTAGCATACTTGCATACTATTGTACTAAGGGCTGGGATTTACCTGCCAGACCTAAAGATGAAGAGAAGTTTCTGATATATAACCCTTACATTTAAACCTTATAAAGTGGTTAACCATATTTAAACCTTATAAAGAGAAAAGAAAGGAGGGAAGGCCCTCTTCCTCCCTCAGTAGCTCAGTTAATTTAAACAGTTTGTTTGTGTGTAGGTTAATTAAGTTCCAGATTTGCCTAATAAGACATCTCTTTCCTGTATATTCAGCTAGCAATCTCCATACTGTTCTCATGTAATGAAGTGAAATAGCTGCGAATGAAACTATCAGGATTGGCCTTGTTTTGGAGGCCTTGTCTCTTGACATACTGAGTGCTGAAGATGTTCAGCCTTCAGAGCACTCAGCATCTCAGGAGGGTCTGTAGTTACAGTATGCACCTGCTCCTCCGCAGTAAATACAACTATCAGTATTCCTACATAAAGGCATATGCTTGAGTATTTCATATAATTGACTCTGTTCCCATTTCTGCAAAAGAGTATAGCAATTAGTAGAGTAAGAGTTGACTATTTTCCCCCTATACTGTGAAGGGAAGAAAGCCCTGCAAAGATAATTTCAAACTGTGCCTGGAATTTTCTAGAGTTAAGCTGTGTGTAAAACAAAAGTGGGTGAGATGCATCGTACTGAAAATTGGTGAGCTAGCTCTTTAGCTGAACAATGGTTTATTAGCAGGGAAGTCATTAAGGTACAATAGATTTAATGACCAAGGTAATTGTAAAAGGAGATAATTGATGACTCTTATTTATCTTAATCAGTGAGATTATTTGTGCAGCTTTGTCTACAGTATACTCCTATGCTTCTTGTATACAGGAGCAAGCCAAATGTTGCTGTCATTGTCCTGCTACTCAAGTCAAAGAATTCTTCTCCAGGAATTCCTCCTTTTCAGTAATGTTTAGCCATCAAAACAATCCCTAACCTTCATAGTGTTTGCTATCTTAAAAAAAAAAAAAGGTACTTACATCTTTGTGTTCTTCTGCTTTAGTCCTGGAAATACAGGCTAAACTATTTCCTTTTCTTTCACTGTAAGGTCATGTCCATGGAGGTAGCCATGTTAGAGTGAAGGTTCATATCTATAAAAGATAGGAATTGGAGTATCTGGATAAGGTTCATGCATTCTATGTGTTAAGAGACTACATGCAAGGATATGTGCTTACCATATATCAGAAGGCTTGTGGAGCAAGTTCAGTAAAGTCATTATGATGATATCATAGCTGGTAGCCCTTACTTTACATTACTAGTGGCCATTACTGTAATCTAAATGGACATTGGGAGGAGATTATGGTGAAAGATGCTAATGGCTTGTACATTAGAGGTCCTTCACATATAAGCACCCAGGATGAAAGTCTATGTACAAAGAGTTAAATAAATTGTACAGCAGCTTCCCCTAGGGAGTCATTAAAGGTATTAGGCAAGTTTAAGTACTATTCTTTATCTGAGCTGTTAGACCTTTCAAACTAGGAGGTCTAAAGGAATAGCTTCTGAGTAGTGGTTTTCCCAGGTGTAAAATCAAGCCTGTTGACTAGGGCCAAGCGGTAGTGGTTGAGAGTGGCAGATGATCTATAGCTTAAGTAGGCAAATATGTCAGATTTCTCAAATGCTATATTAAAAATAAAAAATGCTAAATATGTGAGGGTTTTGTCTTCTAGGGAAGAAGATGCAGCTTTTAGGGCTTTACTTGGAAATCCAATAAAAATTTCCCACCTCACCCTGAGCTGAAAGGGTTGCTGTATTATTGTAATATTTTCACTGTCTATTATTTAAGAAATAATTAGAATGACAGTATGCAGAGTTCAGGTATCACAGCAGTGTATTTGCTTTCATAAAGATTTTCCAATACTATTAATGTAAAACATTAAGAATTGCCAAAATACTACTGTTTTCACTCCCTTGCTTAAATAAATAATGGAAGACAGGAATGCGGAGGAAAAGGAAATAAATTCTTCCCCTCACCTGGGGCTCTCTTTGCAGAGATGTGCATTTTCTTCCTCTAGTATGCCTCCAGAGCTGATACTAAAAGTAATTCAGAAAGTTCAACTAACACACAAGGCAGCAACCTAGTTCTGCTGGGAGAAGGATCCCTGCCTTTAACTACAGCTCTGTTAAGGCTGGACTTTATTTTCAGGCCTTTCCATTCATGGCCAGCTAAGATATGTATGCTATAACTGTGGCATATCTTACAGCATCTAATCAAACTACAGTTAACCAAGAGTAAGGGATTTTGTATTAATGAGCTTCTCTTTAATAATTTGGTTTAAGATAAATAGCTGAGTCAAATCTACCTACATGCAGGAAGTTTGGCAGGATTTTTTTGTTTATGTAAAAGTCTTTCTACCAGAAGAAGATAAGTCATTACTGCAAGCAAAACAGGAATCAAAGAGTGTGAAGTGATAGAGCAGTGAAACAGCACTGCACTTAGGGATAAGAAATAGGCTCCATGTAGGTTAATTCTGTATGAATCTCGATTAAATTAAGCTGACTTTCAAATACCCACCACAAATATCCAGGAATCCTGGTCCTGAATCCTCTGTACTAGTTTCAGGGTACATAGAGAATTACTATCTCCAGTCTTGCCCACAGGATTCGGTTTTCCTCCCAATGTAGGATGAGCCCATGAGCTTGTTTACACTAAGTTTTTGCTGAAATGAATTTAGGATGTTACTGAATTGCACACATTGGCCCAGGAAAGTTCATCTCCCAGTTTAGGCATAGACTTAAATGCTTTAATCCAACTGTGTAAGGCATGGACTAGAGAGGAGGAAGACAGCGTGAGAATATTGCCACAGATGTTTTATTGAGGGTTCAAAGTAGCAAAAAGCAAATAATTTTGAGTTTTGTCCCACAGTGTCATTAGTCTTCAAAGGCTGCATATCCAATAATTAATTGACAGGTAGAAAGTAGGCTCTAAAGAAGTTAATTCACTAGGGACTACCATTGCTGTGCCCATGCCCTCAGTGCCTGTTATAGTCCTGATCCAAAGTCAGTTGAAGCCAATCGATCAGGCCCTAATTGCACACTGATTAGTATCGCTGTGCTTGGCAGCATAGTAAATCTTTAGGAATTAGGAGCTACTGTGTTTTTGGAGTAGTTCTTTTTGCCATTATGTGTGACTGATAACTTGCAGTGGGATTTAAACACAAATATCATATTATTGGGAGACAATACTGTATGTAATTGTTGCCAGGATAACAGATGAAATAACTTCCACTGGAAAAGTTTCAAAGGTGGAAAAGTTTCAGACAGGCGTTTTTTGCAGGTGTAATGAAAGGATCAGCATGTATTTCCCCCAAGGGCTTTCATTTTTCATTTTTATCCTTAAGAGAAGCCACTGGCACTTCCTGGGTATTGTCATCGACTAAGGCACAAAAGAAGGAGAAAAAAGAAACAATTGATAAAAAAAAAAAAAAAATAAAAAAAAAAAAAAAAAAAAAAAAAAAAAAAAAAAAAAAAAAAAAAAAAAAAAAAAGAAAGAAAGAAAAAGTGAATCAAAACATGACTTCTTGTTTTCAAGAAGAAGGGCCAACTTTTACTTTATAGTAACAGCTTTGAGATCAGCAGCTGTGGGATTACATGGCAGAGGTTTGTAAAAAAAATCAATAACTGCTGCTGTTTGGAGAGAGGGAAAGAAAGGACAGCTAACTAGACCAGATTGTAACAGTTCTGCACTCAGTCACAATGCTCACCTTACAACAGCGCAGCCCTGCAAATTATTAAATAATAAATCACAAAGTCGAACAGTCTTGGGTGGACAGAATGCGTTTGACTGTAAAGCAGACAGAGGCCTATGAATTATTCACATCTCAAGCAAAGATAAAACAAGCAGAGAAGAAATGAGAAGAATTCTTCCAAACAGGTTCTCCTGTACTGAAATATACCTTTTGATTACTGATACATATTTGGGGATTCAACCGGTCAAAGTCATGCCAGAACTAAGAAGAAGGAGACAACTGCAACCTAGGTTTAGTGCTATGGGAAAATCCTGGCATTAATAAGTAACTTCAGAAGAAACGTTCCTGTGAAATATCATTTTGCAACATTAGTATGTTAGCAATTAAGGGGGGAAAAAATGGATCTCAGAGAATAATTGTCATAGAAGTGTCAAGATCTCAAGTATTTATCTTTAGTGAGTTAAAACTTTGTGAGAGATTATTTTAATCAGAACGGCTGGCTGAAAGCTGAAAATCTGCTTATGAAAATGGGTGGGAATCTTACGTTTTGATAATTTGAAGCATCTGACTTAGCTGAAATGGGAGGAAAAGAGTTAAAGCTGATCTTCAATATAAAGACAAAAAAGAAAAACAGAGTTTTCCATTCCAGACTGTCGGGTTTTATTACTAGTTTATAACATTTAGGTTATTTGAACATAGCTAATGTCCATGACTTACAGAGGAAACAAAATCAATCAAAACACTCATTTTCCTTTGAAGGTTTTTTTTTTGTTTTGTTTTTGTTTTTTTTTTTTTTTTTTGCCTAGCAGAATTTCAGGTTTACTACACTGATGCACTGATATAATAGAAGAAAATATATTATGACCAAATCCTGCTGACACTGACTGATGCCAGAGCATAACACTCTTGGGCCATACTGATGGCTTCAGATCTGATCTATTCCACATTCCTGGAGAGATAAGTGATTTAAAAAGGGCTTTACCTCACCGTATCTTCATGGTTTAAATGATTGTTTTTGTTAAAACTCACTCTCTTACAATTGGAGAGATGCCTTCTTTATGATGAGTGATATGATTTCTTGAAGGATGGAAACACTGCTGACCAACCTAATTCTGTCTGAAGCTATGGAAAACTACCTGTCCTTCATTCTCTGCTTCTTGAAGACCAAGCCTATGAATAAACCTACTTGTGGGAACCTTTCCTGTGCCTGACTTTGTGTTTCTGCATTTAGGAGTAGTGCTGAAGTTGTGTACCTCATCTTTCAATCTGTTTCTATGTTACTGACAGCTTTATTTTTCTAATAAAAGAAAGTCCAATTAAGAAGAAAGGGAGGAGGATCTAACTCAGGGGAAGACACCTCTAATCCTGCTGAAGTTGTCTGCACAAGTGCACCAGACTTGCACCAATGGGTTGGAAACTTGCATATTCCAGTAACTGGAAGCAAATGCTCTCAGTTTCCAAGCATCAGCTCTTCCAATATCTAGGCTTGTGAGTTTCCCACAAATGCGTGGCCTGATAAGGAGCAGAGTTGCTTTACTAGCATAGCTGCCACAAACTGCAAGCGCAGACAAGAAGCAGCACACACCAGCTCCTGAGGATGGGAAATCTGGTTCAGGGTACAAAGGTGGGGCCTCCATCCCCACATTTCCTCCAGAGTCAGTTCACTCATGCCTGTTTATTTCCAGCTTACAGTTGGTCCTTTTATCTGAAATGTGTCAAAATGTTCAGGTCAGTTTTTCCAAACTCCTGATTTCCTGCATTCCAGCCAAATCAATAGCAACCTGCCCATGCCCCAGCAAAGACTGTGTCCAAGTCTTACTTCTTGCCTTCCAGACCCATTGCTCTCCAACTTTACTCTGCAGTCAGCTCTAGAGGCTACTCAACTCGCTCCCACTTGCCTCATTTGCGAAGCGAGTGTACTCTTCTGCCAGTGTGTGATTTTCCCTGAGCTGAAGGGCTACCAAGCCAGCCGTGAATTAATTTTCAGATGTGAACATCACAGGAGTACAATAAGACTAGGGAACGAAGAGTGAAATGTTGTAATCCAAAAGCATTTTGGGAGGGGTGCAAATGATCAGTGATAATACAGGGGTGTGATGCATAGTAGAGCTTCCAAGATGCAGGCAAGGTTTCAACTTCAGAAAGCCAAATCTAAAACAATGAATAAAAGCAGCTTAAAGGTGAATGACCAATATAACCAGCTGTGAGAAGGCACTACTCCAGTGCCTTACGTAGTCTGTAGAAGAGGGGTAACTTGAAATGAGAAACTTTAATGAGTGAGACAAAGGGAAACCTGAAGTATTAGTAGCTACAGTGGCAATTAATGGCAATTTCTTTTGAGTATTTTAAACAGTGCAGGACACACCACATCTGACTGAAAGGTGCAGATACATCTATGGAACAATAGAAAATTCACTCCTGTACACTGGAGCTCAGCAGATATTTTCCTGGTACCTGCTTTCCAGCAGCCAATAGATGCCTTGTTGCACATTTAATATGTGCATTCAAGGATTAGAAATGAGCTTATAGGTTTTGCATTGAAACTCCAGTTCCTAGGAGTTAGATTCTTGAGCAAAAGATATTCAACGAAGAGTACAAGATTATCCAGAGGATATACTGCAGTAGTGTTGTCTAAATATTTCTGGGGGACAGCTGACAACTTCAGTATCAACTGAAGCTAATCAGGTTTCTGTGCATGGGGCAAACTAGTAAGAGAGCTTACCATGGTAGCAGGAAGTTTTAAACTTGTTTTAAATTACTTAGTTAGGTTTGCCAAGAATCATAATCTAGACTTGCAAAATTTACGGAGAAGTTGGCAATAGCAGTGGGTTAGGTTTTTTTTTCACTGTACAGTACTTAGGAGAGAAGGATGCTCCATTTCTTTTGTGGAAGTCAAATTAAAAATTAGTTTCTAATAGGATCTTCCATTTAGATGTGCCAGTGATATTGCTGTATAGGTCAGGTTCACACAAATGGACAAGAATAATTTAGGTGGACGTTTTGCCCTGTATGCTCAATCTTCTAGAGTACACTGTATGCAGTATTAAGATTTTGGCAGCAGAAATTTAACTGTTGTTTTAAGATAGTAAAGCCAAAGAACTTCACCAAGATATTTTATACTTAAACATTTTTAAAAGGTATTTTGTTATATCAGGTGTCTTTGCTACATATCTGCACCTTTGCTAGAAGTACATATTGCTGCTGATTCCCTTGTCTCCTGGTCTAACTGAATGTTGCACTAGCTATTTTCTGCCTTTGGAGCATTATGCACAGAAGGTACCAGCAATGTAAGCCTTAGAAAGATTAATCTTGTCTTAAAGTGTTCCATTTTATCCTCAAAAAAAAAAAAAAAAAAA
>NDXB01004272.1:75961-93461 GCA_002631895.1 Agapornis roseicollis | reverse complement strand
TATTCCAAGTTACTGCCTTCTCTGGTGAGGCAATTTAAATTAAAAAGAAAAACAACCAAAAAACAAAACAAAAAAAAAAAAACCAAAAAAAACAAACCAAACCAAACCCAATCAGATTCTTTCTTGATAGTTTTCAATCATTAAAACTAAAATATATATNTCCTTCTAAGAAATGAAAATAAAAATAAAAAAAAAAAACAACCAAAAAACAAAAAAAAAAAAAAAAAACCAAAAAAAACAAACCAAACCAAACCCAATCAGATTCTTTCTTGATAGTTTTCAATCATTAAAACTAAAATATATATAGATATAGATATTTTAAGAGCATGCAGGCCTACAGGCCCTATTTCTGAGGAAAATTTCTGTGGGGATATTTACATTGTATTACTTAATCTTTTAACCCTGATTTTCATTTGGCTTTTCTTTTCTCTCTGGCAATGTTGATAATTGTCAAGCTAATTTCCCAGACTCCTGAGGGGCAGTATTTCAGTGGTGTGTCAGCTTTCTACAAAGAATATTGGTAAGATGATTGCATTGAGAGACCATATGTAGACTTCTGAAACCAGTGAAAATGCTGCTAAGAATCAAGGACAATAAATAAAATCATTAAAACTGATACATTCTATAGCTGCATATAAAGATGAAATATAAACAAAATTGCTAGTCTTTTTAATTTAAAAAGAGCTTTGGTAGGTGAATAGGAAGCAAAATTGAAACATCTGCTGCTTGCAGGTAAGGTTAAAATAATCAACATTTCACCCTCCCATTGAAGCTAAAAATTAACTTTGCCGGTTGTCATTTTGGCACTCTAAATATGCCAATTTATGTTCTCTGTTAAATCTTTTTTTTCCATGCACTTTGAGGGTGGAAAGATACACCCTTGAATACAGGTAAAAAAAGCAGATGATGACACTGCTTCTGCATGATATCTGCAGGCTTAGAAGAATTTTCTACTGAAATTAGAGAAGGCATTTCTGAAACCTCCATGGGTGAAATTCATTCCCAGAAAAAGGACAAGGTTGGTGCATGATGTGCATCCCTCATGATGCTGGCTGGGGATGCTCAGATGCCTGGATTTGTGCTTGCATTTCATGAAGGGGGAACATCAGCCTTACCAAAAAATACAGCTCAAATATGTCCATGTAGAGTTCTGTGTTGAGGTACTGGCACCTGAATCTTACATGCAGCAAAGTTACTTCTAGCTTTTAAAAACAGAAACAGAGTAAGAGTTTGACCTGTTTAAAAAAGATTCCATGAAAATAAAAGCAATTGTCATGTTATATTAAATACCATTAAAATACAGAATGACGGAATTAGGGGGCTGGGGAGTTTTACTTCTTCACAACACTGATTCTTCCAGTCGTTTTACTGGGGTTTCAGGAGGCACATGAAGATGGGGAGCACGTGAGGTTCAGGGGAGCATGTGGGGGGAGCACTGTTCTGATCCCTACAAAAGTGAGTTGTGCATGGAGAGTACAACAATAGCAAAGGGTCCTGTGCTGTCCACCTTCAACAGCCTGTCATTTTGATTTGCCCGTCTGCTTTAGGTAATGCTTGTCATCTCCAGGCACTTTATGCTTCAGCCACACAGAAAACCCCATCTGCTCCATTTAATGATTTCTGTTTGATGTATTTTTCTGTATTCATAAAGGGAGATGCTGTCACAAGGGACAGCCTCAAGCACACCCACCCCTACAATCCTTATCAAGCTCCCAGCCATAATCATTCAGGTTCTGCTCCTAATATAGCACAAGCCCTGCAGAATCGGGGGTTTGCTGGCAGCCAGCTTCTGGTTCCTTCATAAACTGTAATTCTGATGCTGCAGGTTTAATTAAGTATGTGGCAGTTAATCAGCCACTGAAAACAGGGGTCCCCACTGGGGAATTACCTGAGTGGAAACAGACGAAACATAAAGGAGCTCCCTTGAAACTCTAGCACTCATGCTTCAGTGGGGAAATGGAAAGAAAGTTATCAAATAAAATCTGTTTGCTTGTGGCTGTACTGTGACAGCTTTGTTAGTCCTAACAGATGACAAGGATTATTCAATCAATATAGATTTACTCTGAGAGTTTTGCTGTTTTCAGGCACCTCCAGGAAAATGACAGCCATTAAATATGTACAAAGGCCAGTCCGGGGCCTATGGCCTCTAGCTTTAAGCTGCTGCCTTTTCTGAGTTATGTCAGGATCAATTTTTTCTAATAGATATCACTTATCCTACATGATAATCAGCCTATCATAGTCCATTGATTACATGACAGTCTGATTTAGGTCTGGTCTAGAAGATAAGAAACACAGGAAAATCTCTCACCTGGATTGTCAGGGAATTAAAATCCTTTTTCAGAACTTTTCCCTGAAGTTATTTTGTACACACAGAAGCCAAGGGAGCTGTTTTTTTTCTCCCAGTTCTCCTCTTTCATACGTCAGGCTCACTCATGTAGCACTCTGGAACTTCAGGAAGCCATAGCAGAAGACTTGGGTCCGCTATGTTTATGTCACCTGGGAAGGTAATCTGAGGCTGTTCCTGTTGATAGCACTGATTGTCATTCCAGTAAGAACAACATTTCATTTGTAAGAACAAAGTTTCATTTAGAAGGCTTCACTAGACTTGATCACATGATATTTGAGGAGATCCACAGTTTGGGATCTGAGTCAGGTGAGCACTAGACCTGATCAAACAAACTTGCACAACTACAGAGGCAGCTGCTGTTACTATCTGAGCATGAGATGGCATCCTAGTTTTATGACTCCAGATAGCATATTTTTATATCTATTCACAATGTTTTCTTGAGATATCTTGCTGTTAGTGCTATTGTGGTTATTGTGGTGCTGTGGTTGAGGTTCCCTGTTTCTCATGGAGTTCAAGAAAGCTTAAGGAGTGCTTTTGTGTCTGAAATGCCCAGAAAACCATTCCAGCACTGGATTGCCGGAGTCATACTGATGAAAGCTAAGGAAATGCCCTCCTCAGTGTGCATGAGTGTTTAAATTGTCATCTAGGTATTTATACACATGCTTTTATTTCCTATCATGGTTGGAATTAATCCTGCATAGCTTCTATAGAGGAGTCTCCTCTCTCCTCAGTCTGTGGGTCCTGTCAGAAATCTCACGAAGACTTGGCAGAATTCTTTGTGTAGATATGATGTAGGTTTGGCTGAATGTATGACGGTGTGTTTCCTTGGTTTGTTCTGCAAATTGCGGACAGATATCTAAAACTAGACTAAGTGGCCTAGCATTGTGTTTTTGAATAAGTAATGGCTACAGTTGCCACATGGCAGGGTCACAAATCCCACACGAGGCACAAAATAGCTATACATAATCTTTACAAATACAGTTTACTTTGTAATATCTACTGAAAAGATGTAACATAAAAACATTTCAGCTCATGAATATACATGGCTTTAGAGGTTTTCTTGGTCAAGTATACAATTCCTTCATCTAGTAATATTTTTTTTCCTAACTTACATCAAGAGGAATATTTAGAAGTTCCCTTAATATAAATACTAGTAGACTCCAACTGCAGATACAGTGGTTTATATCCTAGCTTTTCTGTTTCATTTAGAATGTGAAATGCTACAGTTGTCCTTCAATGCATTATAAATTCTTAACTTTCCTGTATAGGACTCTGTATTCTTGATTTTTCAAAGGCAACCACAAAAGCAGTACCATGCGCATTTGAGATATTTCTGGCTACCAGCTCTTGTAACATAGTGAGATACCAAAGCAATCTCCTACTTCCTGAACATGTCAAAAAATGACAAAAAGAGAAAAAAAATAGGCTTGTCTGCTTACATTTCAGTATATTTCTGTTCAGATTTCTAACTCATTGCTCATTCAGATTCCAAACTGACAGTACAGTAATTTTCAGAGCAAAATAAAAAGGTCTGTATCCAGATGTGTGATTGGAATAGCTACCAGATTCATTTGTCATTTTTGCTTTTTGCATACAGGCTGGTCTTGCAATTCCTTCATGTTTCAATCTGTGCTTCTAATCCAGAGTGCAATAATTCTCATCTTTTACTAACAATTTTATCATGACTATAGATCAAATATATATGGGAGGTTTGGCTTTTTTTAAGTAGTTTGTTTTCACCACAAAACAATTTGTAAACATAGCAGAGCTCTGATTTCTAAAAAGAAAAGGGTGAATTGATTATACTATGTTAAAGAACATACTGATATTCACTGGGGAACCTCTGGTTTCTCTTTTAAGGCCCAGTTAACTTCATTTTTTTGTAGCTTTTAACATATTTTGTTATGTGTTTATTTTGAGATTTAAAAAAAGATCAAGGTGTTGCAGATCATATCACTGTATGGGAGTAGACAAAACTGCACTACATTAAACTCTATTAATATATAAATAGAAATACTACAGAAAATTATGGTACTATATATTCTGACTATCAAACAAATCAAATCTATGTTTCATGTTAGAAAATACAATGAAATCCAAATATTATGGGGAAAAAAGGCATTTTTGTTTCACTAAGGTGTACATGTTAAATAATCAAAGGATTCAACATGACAATATGGTTATAGATAGTTATCTTAAGTGCCTTCTGTGGTGAGGAACCGAAATTAAGAACTTGAACAAAACATGATACATGAAAGTGCAGGTTCTACAAACACTGGGTTGCTTATTAAAACTACTTTGATCCCTCGTTTCTTTGATATCCAAGGTCTTATAAAGAATTCACTTTCAGGGGCAAATATAGGTAGTTCAGAGAGACTTTATGACATACTGTACATACTGCTTTTCCAGAGACACTTTTTAATTACTTAAGGAAAAAAAAAATCCAGCAAGAGAAAAATGCTGATGGAGTCACTATCAACTGCTGTTCATTTCAAACCGCTGATTATTTTGGTGTAACCTATTTGAATAACGCTTTTCTCAGAAGCAGGTCATGCTTGGAAATCTGAACAGATCTGCTAACATTCCAGATTAGCAGGATGAGAGGTGGGCTCGGGCAGCAGGTGGGGTATATGCTTGTCCCTAAAGGGATCACGTATTTGCTTGCTTTTCTGAATATTACCCAGGCACCTGCCGAAAAACCGGATTTTTGCTGCTGCTCACTGACTTGGTCCCCTGAGCAGGACTGCAGGGAATTCTCAAGAAGAATCAATATTAATAACATTTATTTTTTTTTTTTAAATCACTTTTGAGACCCTTTTTTCTAGTCACTGGAGCCTGCATGAGGCTGGAGGTAGTTCTGATAAAAATATACAGTGCTATTTTCAAATACACTCCTTCAATTTTTACCTGTATTCTTTAAAACCACTGTCAGCAAATCCAGGGCAATGTGATAGCTCCTGCACATATTCTTGTGTTTCAGAAATGTGGGTTTGGATTGTGACTTTTGACGCTTTTCTGAATAATGGGCATATGCTATATCTGGTGCTGCAGAGAGACATGAGACTGCAGAGTGGGAAAGATCAAGGTCAGGTAGTAGACTATGGTTTCTTTGTAATAGGTAACTGCATTGTAGGCCAAGCCTTTATTTTATAACCTTCAGTGGGATTATCTTCTAGCAGGCTTAAAATTTCAAGGTACAGTTTTAGGCCCAGGAATGTGAAAGCATTGCTTCTAGTAAACGCTATCTCCCAAATTTATGAATGCTAGATGGACAAACATGTATGGCTTATGCATCAGGAGTGTAATGACCATCAGGTAACACAAAATCCAGATTTGAAATGAACCAGTGAAATAGAATCTTGGCATGCTCTTGGTATTTTGGGGAAAGGGTTTTTTGTGTCAGTTTGGTCAAACATGCTCTAAAGACAAATATAATGTATGTGACCTGAAGCTGGGTGCTGAAAATACAATGCAGTCAGACCCAGGCTCTGCTACAAAGTGCACTCATATTTTGACCTGCATAATTTCAGCTTTGAAATATGGCAGGGATGCTCGCTGTTTTCACTGTTTCCCACCAAATGAAAATTAGAGATCACTAGAATGTATGCAAGTGAAAATCCCTGTGCAGTTTTATTAGGTCACTTCTGCTTTTTTAATTACTTCTCTTTTGTTTCAACAAGCAACTTAGAAACTTAAAGCAACTCCAGGTTCCAGGCTAAAGTACTTTTTACTGTTAGGCAGACTGTCACTGTCAGAAAATTGCCACATTATCAGAGCAGGTTCATTCTGGAAATGCAACTGCTGCACTTCTGAATGCCTATTTCCTCCCTCTTAATATAGGTACCTTATTAAACTAGTCTTTTTCTACTAAAATTTACAGTTATAAATTAATATTTTTTTAATTAAAAAAGTTTAATGAAGAGATATTGAACATGGTCTGGAGGCATTTTCAAAACCCCAAAAGACCCATTAGTACGGGTTTACTTGTAATTTCTTTCCAAGGCGGATTTCCAGCTCCTTTGCTGTGAATGCCATTTTAAATCTTTGCTGAAAAAAGTCTCTGGCAGGAGCAGAACACCTATGACACCCAATTAAGCAGTTCTAATTCAGTCCATCAGTGCACACCAAATGCACACAGAGGTGCATGGTGAGAGTGCAAATCTCCACACAGACCCTTGCCAAGTCAGGTGTCTGTATATCAAATATCAGTTCCAAGAGATAGCAGCATCTTTGTGAAATGCCCACACATGCAAGTGCAGTTCTGTAGAAGACAAGATTGTCCTTAGTTTTAATCCATGCTTGAAAAATAAGGTAGAAATTTCCCCTTTTTCTGGATGTGCTCATGTTAGAAATTTCCCCTTTTTCTGGATGTGCTCATGTTCCCATTCACTAGAACACAGTGCCTTTCATTAATGAATTACTTGTCCAATAAACTGCTGCACTTTAAATGATCTATTAATCTAACATATAACTATGACTCAGTATTATTTTGAAATCTATGGTAAAATAGATTTTGTCAAAGTTTTGTGAATTTGCAAATCAATTCTGTAATCAACCCATATTATTTAAAGTAATTTCTATAATAGTTTAAGTTTATAATTTCCATATTCAGGGATTTTAAAACTAGTTAATGAAACTCCTTTTGGAGATGATTTATAGATTTATATTTAGATCTATTTAATTCTTCATTATAGTTCTTAGGATACTATTAAACAGGTGCCTGTGTTCTCTCCTTAAATCCTCTGATGTTTTGATGGATAATGGGTGATGGACAGCTAGGAAAAAGACAGTTTTGAACCTAGGAAAAGATTTTTTACTTTTAAATTATAAACTGTACTTTCTGTGTTCAGTATCTCATTGTGATCAAGAATTTAAGATCTCCCTTTGAAAGACTTTTATATTAATAAACCATTTCAGACATGTTTAACTACCTCACATGTGATAGAATTCATTTAGACACTGAAGACATAAAAATAAGGTAATTTTCCCTGAGTTGTTATATCACCATTTGAGTACACAAGCTCCCCATTAATTGATACTTGGAAACACAGGTAATTTGTCGCCTCCATATAGAGGGGAACCAAAACAAGCTGCCTGTACATGCAGTCCTGTTTGGGGTAGGTCTTTGGAGTGTGCTTCATGCTTTTTCCTCTTTTATTTAAGTGACTTAGATCAAACATTCAAGCACCATCTGTAACTAATATTGTTTCCTGGCCTAAACAGATAATTGCCCTTCTGGATGTATAAAAGATGTCTCATGGAGCAAAGTGAAATATCATTAATAAAGGAGAATGATTTACTCACGAATTCTTCAAGAAGTAAGATTAATAAGCCATCCCCTGGTGTTAGATATAATCTTCAGATCTCTCTTCACTGCATGACTTATTTTTGCAACAACTGCACTATTCAATCATTAATCATTACACCCAGTGAGCAGTTTATCTGTGCTAATGTGCATGCTATACACAAACAACAACTCTCTTTTACATTTGATGAAGGAGGAGGAGGAAAATGTAGGCTCTACAGTGTGATGTGAATGAAATAAAATGAGGCTGCCATATGATACCTAAGTTTTCATTCCAGATATAGCAACTTTAGTTAAAAACTATCTCTTTTCTAATGAAAGCAAGATTGCATTTCAATGTGGAGTAGTGGTTGTAAGGGAGAAAACGTGCATGTGGGCCTTAAAAATACGTTGCTGTCTTACCTATTTTTGTGAGAGAAGGAGACACAGCTTTGGATCCTACCAGTGTGCTGATAAGACAACCTGCATTATTCAAAGCAGTTTAGCTCTGGTAGCACAGAACTCTATGTGGGCTAATTTAGCTTGAACGTAAAGCTATTTTTATGTGGTGCAAGCCTGAGCATAGATCAGTCACTCCAGTGATGAGGTGGGGAGCAGATGAGAGAACTGCTTTGTTTAGCAGTTGTTGGCTGATCTGAAGGCTACAGGAACCCTGTGGGTGTTGGCAATCTGTGTGAGGTGGGCGCATTGCAGGTCTCCTTTTGGTTTTATTACTAAAAGTGATATGGCAGCAAACTGAGCATTTTACATACCAGAGAATTTTGTCACAAGTAGTAGAGCTCGACTCCATTAGCAGTGACAGAACAGCACATACCACCCAGTCCAGTTTGGAGTTTGTCTTCCAGCAAATTCTACTCACTTTCATTTCGTCTTTAGAAAACTGACTTGCCAGACAACTAATGAACTAAAGTAGTAAAACTGTCATCAAATGGAAGACTTCTAAGTTCAGCATTTAATACTTCTGAGGGACCTGGACCCATAATTATAATAAAATAAAAATGATTATTAGCTTCATACAATCTGATATAAATGTAAAATTATCTCTTATTTTAAAATCCAGTTGGTTTTCATATGCAGATGTCCACCACTATTCCCAGATACACAAATCATTTCTGTTTCTTTTGTTTTTTCTAAGGACTAGCAATAATATTTCTAACATTTTTTTTCCTATTGTGTATGCTGACACACATCTGACAATTCAATTACAGCTGCACGCACATGTACGTTAATAAAGTGCTCATGATTAGGAGTTCATTGTCTATTCCTCCAGTGGTCTCTAACAAAAAAAGCAACTGAGGGAGAATGGAGCAGGGAAGCCTCAATACAATCTCTAGAGTAAGCCGGCTATTCTGCAGGCAATCCTGAATCTGCCCTGAGTGGAAGGGGTGTGGGATGAGATGAGATGAGACGAGGTGAATCCTGTCTGCAAAGGCCAGCAGATAAAAAAAAAAAAAGCAGTGGAGGAAATGTCAAGTTTTGTTTGGCTCTCCTCTGCCCTGCATAAGCCTTTTGATGAGCAAAAGAGCTCAAGACTTCTATAATGGAGAAAGGTGGTCTGGTGGTGATCTTAAGAGATGGAAGGAAAGTGAAAACAGATGGGTTTAAGTGATCATTAGCATTTTAGATAGCATGAAACAGGGAGGGGAAAAATTAAGCATAGGAGATAGCTGTTGCATTTCCACATTACGTTGTTTTGAAGTAATTGAAAATGTTCAGTTGATCTTGTTGTTTTTATAGTTGAGCACTTGGTTTTCAAAAACATTCTTATTCAAGGCAATATCTTTATACAGAGGTTCTTTCCTAATGACTGGATATTGTTTAGTTAACTGGAAGGGAAATTTTGTGATATTTGTTGCCTTAAGTGCCACGCTTGCCTTTCACAAAGAACTTTCAAGTGCTTTATAAGTATTAATTAATATAGTAGTAGATTAGCATTCTCATTCTGAAGAAAGCAAGGCACAACATGTAAGTAAATCTGAACTGGCTCTGATGAAACCCCTCTATGGTACACTAAGGTCCCACAGATGAGAGGGTTTAAGCTATTTTTTTGTCCATTGGCTTTTTAATGAGGGCATGCCAAGTCCTTCCATTGGTTTGGAGGGCTGCTCAGTCACCTATGAGTGCTTCAGAGCCAGCACAATCAGTGCTTTGTGCTGGTGCAGAAGGTCTCTGGAAGCCAAAAACCTCTGCAACACTGCTGTTGTCTGCTGGGCACTTCTGATCGAGCTGTCACTAGACAGGGTGGAAATCAAAGCTTGGGCATCTAGCATAGGTGGCTGCAGTTTTGAGCCGGAGAATACATACCTATTTCAGCCATTTTCATTTCTTCTGCTGTCTAATTAAATTAATGAGAATATCCTTCCTCTCTTTCCTTGATTTCTTAATTTGAGAGGATTGATGGAGGTTTTTCTTACTGGCTAAATACCTGAGGAAACTTTACATGAGCATGATTATGTGTTCTGGAAAGACCTGACTCTTTAATAGTGAGTTACCTGACCCCATTCCCAAGTACTGAGCAAAAAGGAAAATGGTCACACATTGCCAGTAGGAGTGGTCATACTGACTGCTTCTCCCTTTTGATGGATGTGATTGTAGTATAACTGTCATACAATGTTATTGTCCACCTTCTACCAACATCCACCCCAAAAGTGTGATCATTAAATGTGTACTGCAGCTATTGAATTACTTCAGTTACAGAGGAATATGCCCTAGTTTGGATCAAGGTTCACATTCAGATCCATAAGTTTTATGGTGGGTTCCCACAGTAATACCAAATCCCTGTTTGTGAACGAGAGAATCCTGGTTTGGGTTGTGTTTACAAACCACACTGTCATTCCCACTGATGCAGCATCAGCTATGATAATTATCACTGTGCCTTCAGCTTCAACAGAGCAGGCATTTGTCTGATCCACGTGGAGGATTGCCAAGTTGGCTTGTGGTATCCTTGCTGAAATTAGATGGCCTTTTTCAGCTTGGATTGCACCAACACCCACTCACATTAACTGTGAAGGAATTAATGTGGTTAAAATGACATTTCTGATGTTGTCTCATGAAATTTGAGTTCTGAATTATGAATTACAGTAATAGGACTTCTGTTCCATTTAGTGACTTGGTGGAATGTAACGTTAAGATATTTTGACCTTTTTTGGCAATGGCAACTTGGGGAAGGTGGTAGCTGTAGTTAAAATTAGAGGATACTCTCATGTTAACAAACTAAAAGTTGCAAAGTTTGGTTTTACAAAGTAAAACTTTTCCAAGCCTCCCAGTGGTCTGTGTGGGTTTATAGGTTTTTTCCAGTATGCTACCTAAAAATCCTTTCCCTTAATTTTCCTGGAGAAAGCCCTCTTCACAAAGAGTTTTTGCCATGGTTTAATTTTTATTCAGCTGGAGAAAGGAGAATCTGCCTGATATTCAGAAGAGCTGATAAGATTAGTTCATGTGAAAGTTTGTCAGTAATGTCTTTAGCACTGTCATCTTTTCTTCCAACTGCAGATTCACGGGTGTTTTTACCAGTGGTTTTAGTGGGAGGAGGATTAAGTCAATGCTTCTGCAAATCCCAGCTGGGACATTTTTCCACATAATAGCCTAGGACTGAGCCATATGGAGAAATGAAGAAGTCTGTTTTCTCTGTATAATTGAGAATACCTCTCAGGAGCCAGAGATACAGATGAGAGGAAAAAAAATCCTGGTTGCATGCAGTCTAAAGAACTAGGTTTGTTGGTCTATAAATTTGGAAAGATAGCTTTATTCTTCTAAGCCAACTCAGAATACAGATGTTAGGTGCTGCCTCTCCAACCCCATCCCTGGAGTGGGGCTAACAGCTCCCTGCTGCAGTGGTGAAACTCGGGTAGGTTAAATACATGCATGGACTTGACCTCATGAGTTCCTTTTATGATTCATTTTCATCACTGTCCTTTATGCTGGTCTCTGTGGGATCGTGGAGCAGATTCAGCCTAAGCAGCAGAGGAAGGGCAGGATCTCCCTTGTGGGGCTGTTATGGTTGCATCCAAGCAAAGCCCCATAATGATTCTGATAGATTCACCTGAGCTTACAGTGGGAAAAAAATTCACCCTGCAAATAAAGAGCAATGACCAGCAGAGCTCCCAGTAATACCCTGAGCAACTTAATTATGCTGAGCTCAAGTTCAAGCAGTCTCTGTGGGTACCGTATATGACTTCAGAGGCGGAGGCTCACAAAAGTGGGTGCTATATTTTGGTAGACTGTAAACTGGCAGATGATAGCAGGCATTAATCTTGTTAACACGAAGAGCAAATACATCAGTTATCCCATGGAAAATAGAGTTGTGTCCTATCGTTGACATCAATCACTGGAACGGATCAATGTTTTTCAATAACAAAATGAACAAAGATATCATTTCTTGCCAAAAGGATGTTTCTGCTGGAAGTGGTTGTTACTGGCAACTTTTTTGATTTTGTTGAAAACCCTAAGACTGAAAATTCTTGATTTTCAGCCTTGTCAGTTAAAACACAAAAACTTTTCCAGAAAAACTTTTGTAAAAGCATTGTTCTCATTAATATATTTTGTGAAAATAAAATAAAATTAAAAATAATAATCCCTCTTGACTAAATGGTTTTTAAATTAAGAACATTCCCTTGTGTCTGTGCCATTGGCAGGTTTTGCCTACTGGTAGGGAGCAAGCTGCAATATGGGTGGCTGTTCAAGGACATGCCGAGCTGGTCATGCTGTCTCCCATTGCCAACACAGAAGTTTTGCAAGTGCAGGAGGACAAATTCAGATTCAGTTGTGTGAAACTTCAATGAGTTAACTTCACCGTTGTTTCACTGGATTCATGAAGTGTAACGGGCCATGAATCAGTAATTTTCATTCACAAAAGAACTTGTTGTATATATTGAGGTCCTCCTAACTGTTCTGTAAGCAGCAATGCCTATTAAGCTTTCTAAACTACTTAAACTAGGTCAGAGTGAGGGAAAACTGTACCAACATTATGATTAAAAGGCACCAGTATAACGATCCTAGATAACATTGTTGTCTTTGCTCCCATGAGTCACTGCTTAACAATATGGTTATTTTAGCTCTGTGACTTCTTAAAAAAGCTTTGTCCACATCTTTAAGAAAAAAATCAGGCCTCTCTTCCCCATTTCCTGCTCGATTTTATGCTGTTGCTGGCTTGCTGGAAAATAATTGCATGCTTTTTAATTTTATTCTGTCTCTTTTGCCCCTTATTTGAATTACTAATGTCCCTTCCATTTCCTTCTAAGGGTCTGTGTGTCGGCTGGTAAGGACTGCATCCTTACCAAATGCAAAATAGTAACTCCCCTGAAATGTTGCCAGGAAAATGTTTGCCAGGTTTTCTCTTAATTGGGTTGATTTTTTTCCCACCTTTTCTGCTGGGCGAAGAGAGTAAATGAAGCACCCAAGATTTTATGGTGGGTCCTTATCAGTTTTCCCAACAATGAAAGAGTCCCTATTACATGAATATTAAATTTTGATGAAGCTTTTTTTCTTTTTTTGAGGCTGCAGATTTAAGACAGCTTGGTTACCAGAAGCCCTCTGTTTTGTGTCAGCTCTCTGTGAGATACTGAATATTATCATTTCTATATTTGCTCTCACATGTCATTTAATATTAATATGCAAAATACTCATTGTCTTTAAAAATAATGTTCTTATTGTATGATTTATTTGATGTGGAGCTTGGAGTTTTGTATTTTCTCACGTAAAATAAAACACCTTTCAGCTGGAGATAATCTATTTCTTCCCGTGTGTGTGGCACAAAATGTCAACATTCTTTCTGTCATTCTCAGATTCAGTGAAGGGTGAAGCAATCAGGCACTAGTTGTGCTGAGAGCAGTGGGGAACTATTGAGGTTTTGTTTTTAGAAATGTGTACCAGGAACCTGAAATGTTCAAGGATTTGCAGCCACTGCAACATTTTCTTATTCATCCTCCTGCAGCTCATGAATTCATGAACTTTAGTGGTCTGTAGTTTTTGCCCCTCAAATTTGGATCTTGTGGCTTTAGTCCTCATGCTTGCAAAATATGCAGGGTCAGACTGCTGATGTTATTTCTGTGTTCAGCTCTTCATTTTTCATTGTAGCTCTAGACAGGACTTGCTTTTTATATGGTTCAAATCTCTAGGTCTTATCCTATAAACACTTAGATACTGCACTGCTTAATTGCAACCATCTATATAATCTCATGACGGATTTGATGAATCTGCTTACATACACAAATGTTGGAATATATAGATGAATGGTAGCATGTGTTTACCTGCTTTATGAAAACTGGTGAAAAATCTCATCCGCTTTACCAAGAAACAAGTTGTTGTCCATAGGGACATATGTAAGTTTGGCTTCCTCAGAAATTAATTTAATTTAGAGTACTGCTTTTCTTGCGGAAGCTAACTGAAGCGTGTGGAAATCTGACAAGGGGCTGATGGGAGTGAATAACTCTGCACCAACTTTCAGTATTTGGCAAAAGTGGATTTATGGAAGAATCTGAATGATTAAATTGTGACAAAGCACAAAGGCACTGTTAGTTCTAACAATTGGGAACACCCTGAATTACAGCACTGTTAGAGGGAGTGCTGGGGCTCAGGGATTGTTGTGCAGCTTCCCTCAGTCATCAGCCTCACAAAGCTGGGAATTATTTGGACAGTTCTCCATGTCTCTGAAATCCAGGTTCTGTCGTCTATTAATAACAGTATTAACTGTAGATCATATTTATGTACATTTTGGAGGATTTCCATGTTCTTGAAGTTTAGAAGCCAGACGTGGACAGCTTTTCATAATAATTCCTATCAGTGTTATGCATAGGTACATTATTTCAAACACATATTTTTCATCCTTGATTCCTTTTGTTGGACTTGAATCAAATCCCATTGACCCTGCAAGAAAAACACTCAGTATTTGATTTTGTAAGTATTAATATTCTTATTCATAAATCCCACTTTAAGATTTACAGGTTAGATACCTGGAATTGTTGCTGTTTTCCCTAATGTTGATAAATCAGTTTCCCCTTTTTTAAAAAGTGAAATATGGCCTCAGGATAGAATTTAAAGTTTTAAAATATTCTTGTTGCCTATTATGAATTTGAGATTTTCATCTACAGGCTCTATTGACATCTACAATTGCTATATGTTTATCTCAAGCCAAAGTAGTTTTTCTTGTAGTACAGCAGCCAAAGGTTTTTTCCCTTACTTGGACATGTTTTGCAATTGCTTCCTTTTAATATATCATTATGCCAAGAAATTTGAAACACTTAGTTCTTAACACAAACCCTAAATGTGGTGGGAGGGATGTATTATTATTATTATTATTATTATTAGGAAAGCATACAAAAATTATGGCTAGCACTTTTATAATGTAAAGGAACACATTGGATTTAACAATGCAAATTACAAATTTGGGGAAGGATTCCTTATTATTCCCTAAAGGAAGAATTCAGAATTCTAATGCTATTGTTTAGCACCTCTCTATGGTCAAGGGGAATAAACAAAACAAATTAAAGTAATGTTGGGTTTGTTGCCTGACATGCTAGTAATCTGCCTCCAACATGAGTTTATGGCTTAATCCGTAATGTGAGTGGACATCTATCTGGATAATTATCTAAGGTCCAGTATATCACATCAAGTTTTTGTCAAGTCTCAGCCAGCTAAACCAGTTTGTGTTTTACAGTTTTTTTTACTGTGATATACCCTATTTATCAGGATTTACAAGAAGGCTGTGAGCCAGGAGTTACATTCTGAATGAGAATATAGAAGCAAGTTAATGAGGAGAAACAAGATTGACAAGCAAAGTGAGGAAAGTGATAGACCTGTCAGTCATAGGAAGTTCCTGTTTCTTGGGAAGATAGAAAGTTTAACTTAGGAGGTAAGGAGAGATAAATGGAAAGCAATAGAGAGGAGCTGAGCTGGAAGGAAAGGAAGAGGAAAAGAAAAGGAAAGCAAGCCTGGAATGAAGTCCAGATGAAGAGATCTTTTACCCTTGTCAACATTGTCTACAAGTTGTAGTTGACTGAATAAACAGCTCAGGAGGAGTTTATTTAAAGCAGCAAGGTGTTGTGGCTAGGCACGTCCTGCTGAAGGACCAGACTTATTCTAGCACAGAGTTACTGGAAGACAAGAAAGGTCTTAGCTCTTCTTCCTCTCCCATTTCCGATTGAGACTGCCCATTGTGGCACATATTCCCACTGCATGTGGTCGAATTGCATAGCTGTGTAGCTGTCCTACATTTAGGACTGTTTTGTGTCTGGTCGTGTTAGCTTAAAACAATTGTGAGCCTCTTTCTAGACCAGAATACTATCCCAACCCATTAATGTACCAGATCCTTTGGCACAATTCCCTGGAACTACTTGCTGTCCCAGATGTAGAAATGTAGGTAAGGAGTAAGTTTGGTGGGGGTGGCACACAAAAGCCCTCTGGTTGCCTGAATGGCCTTGCTTTGCCTGACGGTCCTATTTTAATCACAATGTGAAAAAGTTGTTTGTTAATTGCTTTTGATTATAAATGAAACAGGAGGTGAAAGGGAACATGATTCTCCGTGTTTGCGGTTGGAGAGAAGAGCTACAGGAACACTGACATCATTTGTGGCAAGTCCAAGAATTGAATACAAGTCCTAAAGTCCCCAGTTGCTGCTTTAACCACAAGCATCCTGTCATTCTACAGATAGACTCTAAATATATAGTGATAGGATGTTTATTTTAAATTCTAAAGCATCCCCCATTGAGAGACCTCTTTGTCCTTGGCAAATATTTTACTCAAATAAATACTCCTTAGGAATTTCTGGCATAAGGGAAAGACTCAGTCAGTTCTTTAAGTTCAGTGCCCTAATTATGTATTCTTAATTTTTTTTTTGCACATCAGAAGACTTGCAAATACATGACTGTGTGAAGACCTTTAGATTTATGTGTCTGATCCTCATAGCTGACTACACTAGTTAGGTGTGCATGACTGCACTCCAGAAGCACATACAAAATTATCTCCACTCCTTTCTCCAACCCTAAGAGGAAAGCCACTAATTTTGTAATGTACTTCAGTTTTCTTCAGGTGAACTCAGTGAGATAAGGATATGTAAAAGCAAATGGTGCTTCCCGTGCTACATGGTTTTGTAAGTTTAAAGTCATTAAAAATCACATTTGCTTGCATTTATTGAACCATACTATAAAGCTATAATGGGAGCAAAAAACTCTGGCATTTGGATCTGAGTATGACTACATAAATAGGATAAATATGATCTTTCTAGATGCCTGTCATTGTGGTAGAAGGAGTTTTCTAAACCATGCTCTATCAAGAGCTGGGTAAGGGCAGTTAGTCATTCTGTTTGTAAAAGATACAGCCATTCTCTGTTCATGCTTTAGTTGAAACAGTGTTGTTACCCTCCTCTACTGTGTGCCAATGAGGCTGCACCTGCAATAGTGAGTCCAGGTATGCCTTTTCTGTCCCATTATCCCATCCTTGTTCAGGAGTGACGTGGAGGAGAACACAAAGCCATAGTCAACTTTTTCTAGCACTGGCAATGGTCACACTTGGAGTGGGAGGTTGGACCTGAGACCTCCAAAGGTCTCTTCTACCCAATGTTTCTTTTATTCTGTGACAGTGTATGAATATTCAGTTCATTGAGTGCTTTTTCTAATTTATAATCTGAGGTTTTAGTGTGATTTTCCTCAAGGCCAGAGTCTACTGCATCTATGTTAAGACATAATTTTAATCCCCTGTAATCAATAGGACTATTTTTGGCACAAAGTTCTGGATTGAAAAATCTACAGATGTCAGTATTGCAAATCCTAAAGGTATTTAATGTCTTTCTGTTTTCTCTTCTTCTTTTTTTTTTTTTTTTTTTTTAAAAATCTCTTAGTTTTAACAAATCAGTA
>NDXB01004272.1:38480-75911 GCA_002631895.1 Agapornis roseicollis | reverse complement strand
TTTTTTTTTTTTTTTTTTTTTTTTGTAAAAAATCTCTAAGTTTTAAATGACCAAATCAGAAAATTACTAAAGATGAAGGAGCTTGATGAAACCTGATTATGACTCATCTTTTAAAATTCACATACTACTTTCTTTGAACGCATAGTTTGTTTCTCTAAGAAAGTGATAGTTGTGTGTATATCCATTTATCCTCTCTTTACCTCTTTTTGTGACCTTTTACTTAAGTAACCTGATTGAAACCTCACTTTGTTAACTTTAATTGACACTGAAAGAAAATTTGTTTTTCCAGAAGCCAGGCAGATCGATATGAATTTTCACTCTGCTAAGTTTACTTCTTGGACTTGTCTTGAAAACTGTAAGAAAGCACCATACATGATGGAAAGCACTGAGTCTCTCTTGTTACTCCACATTTGCTGTGTTATGTGGACTACCAAAAACATTTCAAAATAAAGTGATAAATGATAGTACAGCCATTACTGATGAAAGCAGCTCCTTTAAAGCACTTTAATTTGCACTGAAGAGATGTATGCGCTCCTCCTTTTGTGTTTGATTCAGAATTGAATGGGATAATCAAGTTTGGACTGTGATTATTACTCCAAACATTTTAGGCTGTCCAATAAAATCATTGCTTTAATTAAACCAGAGAGTAAATTATGGCTCTCAAACACCTAGATCCCCCAGTATACAAGGTGGCATTAAGTACACCTTCAAAAGCAGGAGTAAATAAGTTAACAGCAAATCTAAAGGGATCAGTTCTATCATGGTTTAATAAGACAGTAGGAATTATGGCCAGAAGGAGCAACATCTCATTAAAAGTAGTAAGGTCCATTTTTTTTTCTGAATGGATAACATTTGCCTGAATAGTGTGGCCTGACACTGGATTTCATTAGGTGTAAATGACATTGCAGAGCCTCAGGCTTTAAAGTGGCTTGAGGAGGTACAGGAAGGTTATTTTTCTTTCACCTGTCACCACTTATTTTCCTGAGCTACTGGCCAGTAGCCTGGCATTTTCAGCTAATGGGAATTAAATAATACAGCTGTAATACAACTGTTGTTTCTTGTTGCTTGATCTTATGTGGCAATCATTAAAGTTTAAATAAAAATCTGGAAAGAGAGCCATATTTAAAATGGTTAAAGACCCTCATCTAACTTTGGACTTTTATGGCCTTCTCATTACAGCTATTATACACTAACACAACCACTAATGAAGGGCTTGGAAACTTTGTGTGGGATGAGGCTCATTTCAGGCAGGAGGAGGAAGTGACCGTCTGCTCGGAAATAGCTGTGTGTGCCAACCCAGTGCAGCCCCGCCTGTGGCTCTGCTTGCTTTCCTAAATTAATGTACAGCTACCTCAACCTCAGCTTTGTACTGGGCTGCAGGAGAGGCCACCCTTGTTACTGATGTGTGCCATATCCAGCCTCTGCTCCAGGAGCTCTCACAGCCTTCGCTCACATCCCAACCCTCCAGACACTCGCCTCTCCCCCCAGGAGGTCTGGTCCAAGCAGGAGTATTACCACAGAAAAAGGCCTATAGAGTCCTTACTTAAATCCTTTCTAGCAAGAGGCTCTGGTTTCATGGTAATGTGCTCTCAATTATGCTACTGATATTGTTTCAGTGTTATTTTTATAGTCTTCCCTGCAAAAGACATTTGCTCAGTGTAACAGCTTTTGATTCTCATACTTCAATTTAGTTGCTTGCTGTATGAAAATTGTATATCCCAGAGGTAGCAACTGTTGCTGTTCCTGGTGAGAAATTTTCTGGGTTATCCAAAAGAAAGCAGTTTCAATTGTAGGGAGGCACTGTACAACTTATTTCTGACTGCAGTGGCAGTAAAATAAACCTTCTCAGATGTAGGGAGGGTTTTTAGCATCTCTTTCCAGGCACCTTTTTCCATCTCCAAGGTACTCTCTAAGGCTTCCACTGGAAGGAAGGAGCCACACTGCTGCTTTGTGCCTCCATCTTCTCGTCTGTCAAAGAGGCATTGCAATGCCTACCTCCCCAGTTAAGTACTTTGAAGGTTATTGATGTTGCAGCAAAGCTTTTATATGAGCATTTGATTCTAATATTTCTTTCTTCCACAGTATGTTTTATTCAGGCCAAACTCCTACTCGCTTTCGTTATAGCTAACGGTGAGGAGAATCCTTTATTGTGGCTGCTCCCTATTGCGGCCTAAGAAACCTGTTTTGATATGTCAGCACAAGAAACTTTCCTTTTAATAATTACAGATTTTGTCAACCATTTTGACTGCTAATCGAGCTGCAATATAGATTATTGCCTTATTAGCAACACAAGCAGTTCTCTGAAACACACAGCCTGAGGCAGAGCCTTGTTATGGAAGACTGCAGGCCAGTTTATTTAGCAAAGCTGTAAAGAACTGGAAATAAGATCTTATACTGGGAAATGTTGAGTAACCTTAACTGTAGGCATAAAGCCCTGCTTCCCTTAGGGATTCACCCTATCCATAAGTATTTTGCTGTTCCTATTAGTGGTTATATGTTAGGAGGGAATCCACTAGCTGGTATTAAACCAGTGGATGAGGCTGCCCTAGGGTCAGCCAGTGTGTTTAGGAAAAGGACTGTGAGGCATCCGTCATAAAAAATGCCTTTGAGGAAGACACTTGCCTCAAGAGGAAAGAGTAAAGTGGTCAGTGACATAATTTGAATGCAAAATTAAAGACTACTGCTGAACATTAAAATATTTCTTTCCGTTCCCCTGGGATTCTGCATTGAATTCACTGTGCTCACTGTGAATGGCAGAGGAACTATATTTATACTTGGTAAATTGGCTGGATGGTCTCCTGGGATTTGAATTGTTTAACACAGAAAGCTCTTGATTTGGGGATATTTTGTAGCATCCAGTGGCAAGATCCACCCAGAACCCCTCAAGGGATGCATTCAAAAGAATATGTCTAATTTTGCATCATGACTAGCTGGAGAAGAATACAAGCCGGGCATTCAAGCTGCATAATTTAAAGAGCAATAAAAAATCTGAGATATGAATAAAAATCTATCAGAAAGCAAGTCTTACCTTAAAAGCATACAGAATTGGACTAAAGATTCTGATTGGTACTTCCTCCCTCCTTCCCTGAAATAATTCTGTTCAGGTCAACTGAAACATTTCTTGAATTATGTTGGGTTTAGTAAACATTTTCAGAGGGAAGGAGAGCTGACCACCATTCCCTGCCTTCCAAATGAAATATCTTGACTTCATCAAAATGGCATAATTCAATGGCATATTTTCCTTATGGCTATTGTTCCCTAAAATATTTTAAATGGTACCTGTGTTTTACAGATATAGGTAAAAACCATTTTGTTGTATCCAAATTAATTGTACATTTGCTGCAAATGCTTCATTTTTAACCAAATTAAAGTAGGAGTTTTTTTGTTCTTCTCTTCCTAATGAACTGGTGTAACTGATACAGCTTTGGCCCCTATCATTAGGGGATCAATTTGATTCTCCAGATTTAGTAGCCTTCAAATTTCTTTCATAGCACCACAACATAGTTAGACTTTTTAAGCACTGGGAGGAAGCACATGTACCTTTGAATGTCTTACTCTGAATTTAGCCAGAACTGAGTCTTATTTTTACATATTTATTTAACTACCTGGGCAGGATTTTTATTTTTTTCCATGCAAATGTTGCTTAGAACTAAGGCACAAACAAATGCTCAGCCACTTTGTTGTTTGCCTACTGTAAATGAAAGTGTTGTGTTGGTATAGAATCACTCTTGAAATATTCTTTATCTGCTGGAAATGTTTCCAAGCAGAAATACTTCCAAAGAGCATTTTCCATCCACTAAAGAAAACATGTTCACAAAATGAAACACTTTTAAATGCCTATGTTAGCAGGTGAAGGAAATGATTATATTATAAGAAGTCATGGGAAAAGAACCCAGGAACAGCCTTGTTCTGTGAGACTATCATTTGCTCTGAAGCTACGCTGAGCTTTGAAAGCCTGAGAATTGAAGTAGTGATAGACTGGGGGCCAAGGTGGTATGTGATTTTTAGAGGTCAACTTCAGGTGTTTTGAAGGAGATGAGGGTTCAGGGTGGCTTACTTGAAAGTCAGACCCGTCAAGGCTGTCCTGTGGCTGACACCTGAACAGAGACGCAAGTGTCATTAGCTGTGGAATAAAAATCAGGTCCAGCCTGTGTCTCTTTGGAGTAGGGAGCAAAGGGAATAAAGGGGAGTGATGGAAGGCTTTTGTAGTCAGTGTTTTGTCTTCAGTAATTAAGGTTTACTCCAAAAAGAAACTTTGTTGCTTCTTTGCCTTGATTACTGTCTATACTGACTTCTGGTTCACAGTATATGGTCATGTTCTTGTATCTGTTTCTGTAAGAGCTGCCAGACTGTGTCCAAAACAGCATCCTTTTTTTGACTGTGTAAGGCAGTCAGTCTGCGGGAAAAGGCAAAGGTGTAGGATATGTACGTAGCAGGGCTTCTCCCAACATGTTCTGCGGGTTTCAGATAACAGTGCTTAGTGATCATCCGTTGATGGATCTTTATCCTGCATGGATTTGTCTAATTCTACTTTGAACCTGCTAATTCTCTTAGCCTTTATAATATCCTCAGGCAACAAGTCTTGCATGCTAATAGTGAATGGTATGATGTTTGAACTGTGAAGAGGGATGTGTCTAGAGCTTAAGTAGGTCCAGCCTGCTTTGGGAGAGTGATGGCATGATCCATCTTTGTAACTGGAGGACCTGAGTTTAATAAATGAAATTAAGTATATTTTGAATTCAACCCTGAACAGATAATAAGGTGCAACAGTAAGAATTCCTGACTTGGTTGCGTGAAAATATGTGGAAACTCAGAGAACATATGCAGTTATAACACTGACTTGCTGTATATCAAGAAAGTTTAGTCACCAAACTTGGTCTGAAAACTAATGCAGTTAGTGTTGTTCTTCAGACGGTGATGCTGTGCAGTGCAGACAATGAAACTTATCTGCACGTTTTGTGCTTCTCTATTTGCTAAATACGTGCAGGCATCAGACACAGTGAATGCTCGAGGGTGCTTGACTGCTCTTGTAGCAAGATGATGAGGAAAATACAGC
The DNA here is from genome assembly GCA_002631895.1 of Agapornis roseicollis. Lineage (NCBI taxonomy): Eukaryota > Metazoa > Chordata > Aves > Psittaciformes > Psittacidae > Agapornis > Agapornis roseicollis. Next base: position 70,855 of record NDXB01004272.1, on the reverse strand, counting down.
CATTTTTAACTGCTCTTAGTTTTCAAATTCACTGTTTCATTTGTCAGTTCCTCAGATTATCCCCAGGAAGCAGGAAAACAACCCACCTTGTTTCATTCTATATCCAAACAGGTTTATGGACATATCTGGTTCTTTATACTCTGTTTGACCATCAGCCAAGGTGCAGAGAGAAAGGGAGATTTCTGTTGCAGTGCCAGCTGCTACTTTGTAAGAAAGTGAAAACAAAGCCTGGTGGCATGCAACTTATCTTGGGAGTCTTGTTCCTCATTTGATTGCAGGAGACATTCAAATTTCTCTGTATAGGTTTTGCATTTAGTATGTCTGTGTTCCCCTCTAGATACCTGCACAAGGCTTGTTTCTTATCCTAGAGTGGATGTCAATGCTATCCCAAGAAAAAAATTTGGATTAGGATTTCAGCATGAGTGCTGAGTGGAGGCTTTTCTCTCTGCCACTGTATGTGAAGCGCTGATCTTGTGGAAGGAGAAAATTTGAGTTTCTCAAGCAAGCGGGAATCCAGCTGAGACAGAGGGATCTAAATCCTGCCAGGAGGGATTTCTCGCCACTCTTTCCATGCCTCATCTACAGACAAGGGTGCAGCATGTGGGTGGGATGCACACTGAGTGCAAGCCTTAAGCAGCAAATACAGAGCATTGCAGAGGGGTTGCAGGGATTGCAGCGACCAGCAGCCATGGGTTTACAGCAAGAGTTGAACAATGCAGACATACCCTAAGGCAGTGGCACCTCTGGATCTGTCATGTTGACATGAAGATTCTTATAGTAACGCTGAGCAGGAAAAGGATGGCTTTTTGGCCCCTACCAGAGACTAAAATGAAAGCTACTTTTGTCCCTTGGTCCTTTTAGATGCAGAGAGCCTGATTTTAGCACAGTAGAGGTTATATATATATGTCTGTGTACGCACACACACATATATATATACACATGCAAGCTAAAATTTAAAATCATTGAAAAACCACAAAGTCTTGAATTAGAAGAGAGGTCAAGGGGAAGTTCATGAACTCCAGCTAGTGCTGCAAACATGAGCAGCAGTTGATTAACCTCTCCCAAGGTCTGTCAGCATGGTGTGGCTCAGCAGGACCTGCAGCGTAACCATAATGACAGGCTTCTGCTAATGGAGTTTCATCTCACCCATATGCTTGGTGTGTAGTGTCTAGGGCCAGCCACCCTAACCCTGGCAGAACTGTCATGTTTTACTCAAAAGAGTACTTTGTAATTTAAAGAATTTAAGTTGTGGCTTATTAGCAACAGTTCCTTCCTGAGTAGTGTCTAATGCTGCTGCACTTGATGCCATTCCTGTAGCATACCTGGATGTGCTTGACCTGGTCCAGCCTGTAGGATTCTGAGGCAATATTTTCATGAGATGAGTAAGGGAGCTATGATTATTTATACCTCTAATACCTAAATATTTCTTAAAGTTTGGTTCTTATCTCTGCCCACCAACTAGAGGATATTTGTTTCAGCTAGTGTTATCTCATAGGATCAATACATAAATATTGATGCTTTTATTTTATTGTAACCAATTCCGATGAAAATGACAACTGTTTGAAATTGACTTCAGTGACTGATAGCAAGGCAATTATTGCAGAGTTCAAGTTTCAGAGGAGTGACATGTGAGTAGTTAGATTATTTTTATCTCATGAATTTAAACAGACTGTTTCCTTTTAATTTTATATTTCTTTATTTTCCTGAAATATAGTGTCATTGTATATTAAAAACCTCAATATTATGGCAGCTAGCTCTTATACAGAGATCACAAATCATCTCTTTATAAAGGTTTTTTGAAGGCCAATGTTAGAAGCATCATAGTAGATGTATAGAAACTGAGGCCCATGGAGGTCAAATTACGTCCCTAACTTTGCACAGTAAGCCACTAAAACATTGGGCTAGAACAAAATTCCAGATAGACCTAGCTTTGTGACAAGGGCTGCCATTATTCTTTCTCCAGTCAACTGTTGCTATCATCTTTGCATTTGGATGCCTCTGGTTCAAGTGTCTTAAAAGATGTTCTGGTGGAGGGGTGGTAATGAAACCAGGACAGAGTCAGGGAACAAGCTGAGAAGGGGGTGTGTCTGGGAGAGACCTTGGTGCTCTTCATCAAGCTTGAGAATAGATGTCAGATGAATTCTTCACTTGAAATCGCTCATTAAATGGCTGTATTTGTTGCCAACATGTATGTTATAAATGCAGTACATTTTTTCTTCTGGGGACCTGCAGAGCTGGTTTAACCTGGTCCTGGTAAAATTATCATGGTACTCTTTCAATTACCAGGAACAAAACATGCCAATTTTCTATTGCTTATTTTTAGGCTTCCAGCTGGGACAAAGAATTGAAAAGTTATTAAAGAAAGCCACAATCTGAGCAAATGTGCTTGTTATAAATTGTAATATAAACCACTTATAAGTATAGGTTTTATCATCCTAGAGTTATTTCTTAATTTAAATGTTTCATGTGCATATCTTAGAGATGGGGATGTATTTGAGTGAGGAGCGCCATTATAAAAGCTATTTCTTTGCATGCCTGACTATGATTATTCCAAATTGTAAAAATAAAAGTATTACACATCTGTGAAATACCTGACAAAGTTTTTAACAAACCAGATGTTAGACCATCTAATACCTACATTAAAGATAGGCACACAAATGCATGCAAACTTACTCTCTTTCAATGATAATGTTAGTGCTGTAACATTAATTTTTTTGCTTTTCATGTCTTCCTCAGCAAGGGCAGTGTGAGCATCTGAGTCTCATTCCCATTTGTTTTGGAATGTCCCTAATATCTTCCATCTTTCAATGGATGGTCTATGAGCAATAGCTCTCCCGATGTAGGGTGCAGAGACATACTGTAGGTATATAATGTAATTAACTGCACAGTTACTCAGGAGCAGCTGTTCCCTATTGTTGTTGCTTAATGCTGTACAGCACAACAAAGCCTTAAGGCAGCACTTGTTAGTATTTATGGAAAGCCATTAGCCAGTCTGTGAATTAGCCTGCAAAAAGGAGGAAATTCTGATAATAACAAACATGGGTTCTTGTTAAAGCTTTGTCTATCACTGGTAAAGGCTCTTGTCCCTTTGATTCTTACCACAAAGTGGGCCTGAACTCTTTCACTGAATCAGCAATTGAATACTCAAATGGGTGAACTCCTTTCCAAGGCAGTGCTTTGCCTTCCCAGCCCGTGGCACTTTTTAAAGGAAATCAGAAACTCTTCCTACTGCAGTCTGGTTTTGGTGCCAGCATGTATGTAGGAAATACTATTTCCTGCCTCTGCTGGCAAGTTTAGTTATTAAACCACTTCCTCCAAAAGCCAAACTTCTTTGAAGAAGAAATAAAGTTCAAAGCCTTTTTAAGAGACCATTTGTTCTTCTGATGTTCCTAACCTGAATGTTACACTGTGTGCCATATAAATAAAAAGAGCTTAATTTCTTGAAGATGGACTGGCTGTTGTTCTAGGTCACCAGGTTGGGAGAAGCAGGAACAAGATACAACAACTGAGGTTTTAGGAAGCTGTTTTCTGAAGTTGAGGGGTTTGTTGTGTTGTTCCTGGAGAAGTGAGTGGCACTCACTCCATGGGGCCACGGAGCAGCTTCTTGCAGGACAGGCAGCAGCTCTGTGCTGCTGGCAGAGACAAGGAAGCTTGTGCTGCCACATAAGTTTAGTTGAATATTGGGTAGCTTTGAATCCAAACAGATGGAGCAAATGTAAGGCAGATACCTCAGAGCACCTATTTTCTTTCTGTCAGAGGCACCTCACTTAATGGCATTCCAGTTTAGGTTTTAATGGACAATACGGACTGTGTAATGATGAGAGTTACCCATCCTGTTCTGGATCAAAAATGATGCTGTGTAGCCAGTCAAACCCAAGGAGGGGAACTAGGACAATAATCATCAAATGATCTACAGGACAACAATTATTCAGAAGTGAAAATGTTTCCAGAAGTCATTTGCTGTTACTGCTTGTGCTCCAGATTTGCCTTAAACAGTACAGAGAGAATTGGTTTGAAAAAAAAGCTTTGGTAAAAAGTTCCCCACTCTGAATCTAATGAAAATTATAAGGGATGTTTGCCAAGTGTTGCAGGCATATTCTAACCTTGGAGCATGTTAGCAATAAGGTACATTTGTGAGGAACAGCGGCAGTGAAATGTTGATTATTGTGCGCCTCTATCTTTTTTGTGAGTCTTATTCTGTGAGGATGGGGCTGCTTTTCATCTGATCTGCACTGCCAAGGCAGATAAGAGAGGTTTATGTGATGTCAGATCTGAAACCAAGAAACCTGTAGACAGGTTCTGAGCAGTGATGCCTCTGGCAACTGGTTTCAAGGCAGAGCTTATGTAGAGTGCCTGAGGTTTTAATAAGCGTATAGATGTCTGAGCAGCACATAAAGAGCATGGGAGGTGACAGGCTGACCCAGTCACTTTCATTAATTGGGATCAAGTTACCTTTTTACATCTGGGCAGAACACTGTGCTGGAGACTTAGGAAGCCCACAATCCATTGCCATTTTCTCTGTGCACCAGGTCTTTGGTAACTAGTAAACTGGAACACAGGAAGTTCGTACTAATAGGAGATGTTCATGGTTGAGACAGCACCAACCTGCATAAATCATGCTTGCAAAAGTGGAAGCATAAATCACTGAGATCTTTGCAACATGTACATGTCAAAGGCTTCTGTTCATGTGTAAGTTCTACGCAGGCCAAATCAAATATCATATTATAGTTTTTAATGGGCTTTCATTTTATGCTGGTCAGAGTTGAGGGCTAGGTCTTCAGGTGGTGTTATCAAATACTTCAGTTAGTGATTGAGGTGTCTACAGGATTAACAACTCAATTGTAAGAATGTTGAGCTAATTTTAGGGTTATTTAAAAAGGGCAAAATAGCATAAAATCTATATCCTGTCTGTGTTTAATATATGCTTAATCTGTGAAAAGCCAAATTAAAACCAAATAGACTGATTTATCTTTTTGGTAAGGTAAAATGTGAATATTTATTTCATTTCACTCCCAGATCAGGCATCCTAAGCATTTCTATCAGTGCAACGAGTGTCCTGAAGGAAAGATGGCATATCCTGAAGCAGTTTAACCAAAGCAGAGCCTTAAGACATTTGTAGAGTGTAAAACCTCAGCACTGAGGTGAATAGCACAATATTGGGCCAGGGAGGAAAAGGCCTTTGAGTAAATTAATGGACAGGATTCAAAATCCCAGATTTGTTGGGGGGGTGGGGGGGGAAGATGGTTTATTGTGAGGTGTCCCTGCTTATGGTAGGGGGGTTGGAACCAGATGATCTTAAGGTCCTTCCCAACCCTAACTATTCTATGATTCTATATTTGAATCCATTTTTTGTCAACAGTGTTCCTGAGTGAAGCTTAAGGTAACACAAATGTTTAACAATCATAATTTACGGCCGACACAGAGAGTGCTGACTCAATGTGCTTGCAAAACATGCATGTATCTTCAACATGGAAACTCTTCTTGCAAAGTTTTGACAAAACATTCCTGCAATTGAAGGTAGACTGACTGACACAAGAATAGAAAAACAGGTTGGGTTTTGTAAACTGTGAAAAATTTACATTTTGAAAAATATTAGTTATTTTGTTGTACTACATAGTCAAATTACAGATTCCTAAAATATCCCAAAGATAATTCAGAAAATAGTGTTTTCTGGGCAGGTTTCCATAAAATTCTCATTAAGTTTTTCTTAAGGTTGAATTGATTCTAATCTATTTCTTTTGGTTTTTGAGTCTTTGGGATGTATTTTGATCATTTGGGGAGAGGGGAGGATTTGCATAGGTGTAAGGCTAGAAGCCTCCATGAAACCTGAGCTTCTGCTCTCATCCCAGACATTTAAGGAGTTGTGGTTTAAATAAAAGCACTCGGTGTTACAAGATTTGAAACAAAATTTTTACAATTAACCACACTCAGAGTCTAATACAAGGCTTCCATCTTAGTTACTTATAATGATATCTGATTTGATCACTGACAGAGCAGGATTGTGTCTTGTTAACATGAACTTAGTCATGAAAAACTTAATTCATGCAGTTAAACAGGCTGAAGTACAGGTGTACTCAGAGTCTGCAGGGTGCTACAATTCATGGCAGAGGAGTCTGCAGGGTTTGGTCAATTAAACCTCAAACATATTCACATTGTTGCTATAATGGATATACTAAAGTATCATTAATGCATGAATATATAGATGTATTGGATATGTGTGTATATTCTCCCATGCGTAAATTGTGCACCAGACATTGAGCAGCCTTATGTCAGCATACTGAGTAGAATGAGGAAGAAATCTTTCTACTCTCAGTTTGACCTCCCTGACAGTAGTCACTGGCCTGGTAGCTGTGCTGCCCTTCTGGGTTTATTCAGAGTGTGAATACCTTGACCCTTGGGCAGTGAGAAGCATCAGCTTCTGACTCTGCATGGCATTTAACAGTATTGTAGTTTTACCCACAAATATTTGCTTCAGCTGTTCTCAGCTGGTTTAAAAAACCTGTTCATTTCCTCTGCACTGGGATTTCAAATCTTCCCAGCTTGGGAAGCTGGTGAAGGACAGCCAGCCTTATTCAAAGGTCCTGGGCTTAAGTGTATCACTGCTGCCTTATCTTACTCCTAAACATCTCAAACCTCTGCATCACATGCAACTGGCATCTTCCCATGAAACTCTGTTTTGAAATGATAGATCAGTTTAAAAACATGGGTTTATATGCTATGAGGGAGTTTGGGGGAATTTTTTAGCTAGCATTCCTGTTTTCAGGCATTTTGTTCTAAAATGGTCGTATCTACTCCCTTTATTCAAGTGAATCCAATGTAGGTTAAAACTAATGAAATACAGACTGCATTAAATTCCACATATATATTTTAAAGTTCAATATAAATGTACTTGGTTTTTGGTTACTATTTAGTGTTTTTCACTGCTGCAGAGCCCAGAGGCTCTGATTGGGAATGGGAAGCCATTGTCCATTGTGCAAGTTGTGATGAGCAGACACAGAAAAAGCCATCCCTGCCCCAGAGAGTTGATGTAGTTTTGCACATCACAGCATCTGAGGACAGATATAAGTCCATGTCCTATCCCACAGAACTGTCCTTCACTTAAAGAAATTACTAGTCCATAATCTTTGAGAATTTCAAGCCTGTTTCAAGATGAGAATGACTCTGTCATCTCTGCTTTTCTTAAAGAGAAGAAATCTTATACTTAGGTAGGAGGAAAAAGTTCTTGTGAAAGATGGTTTCTTTGACATTTTGAACCAAAATATTTAATGTGTAACTCCATCTAGTACTTGCAGAAACCTGTTGACAATTGGTACAGTCATCATCTTGCTGAAATCATTGGAAGGAATCTAAATGGATATAAGAAGACCACTATTTTTAGTGTAAGATGCAGGACAAGGTTGCTGGATCCATAGATTTGACTGGTGGTTCTAGTGCCACTTGATGTAACTAGAATGGCCTGTGTTTCCAGGTATCATTAATTACTCTAATTTCATTAGTCTGTGATTCTCTTTCCTGGACTACAATTTTACTGCACTAGTCACATTAAAAATGGCTCACAGACAGTGTGTAAAATCTCTATTTACATGATTACAGCTGCCAGTTGGTTATTTTGGCAGCTCTTAAAATAAAGCAATATGTCTTGAAATCATGGTTTGGGGAGTTTGTGGGTTTGTTGTTTGTTTTCATCTAGATTCTGCATTAGTTTTCCATCTGAAAGCATATGACAGTAATCTGTCTGACGAGGAAGGCAAAATTTAAGAGAAGATTATATCTAGTATAGAATACCTTGTCTATTAACTGTTGTCAATGCCTAGTTCCCTTGCCCAGTGTATTAAATTTGTTCTGACTGCTCTTGCTCATATATACATAATAAAAGGTGTCTCACAGTACTGAGTCCTGCTATAATGAGAAGAAATGTTAAGAAGAAAACTCTATGTTGAACATTAAAGAGACAATCCTATTGAAACTACCTGGCTGGGTGATGTGCACGTTCTACGTCAAGTTCTGTAACACAGTGAAATGAAGGGAACCAGACAAGGGCTAGTACAAAAAGTTACATGAGCAGAAAAATGCAGATGGAAATCATCAGACTACTGATTCTTTCTTTCATTTGCAGAGCTTAAAATATATTACTTGCCATCAGTCAAAAAAGCAGCAAGTTTTAGCAGAGCTTTTTGTTGTAGTAGTACATATCTTCCTTTGGCAGTCATTGATCTATTTTTCACATATAAGCAATAGAGTGTATTAGCTGTATATATTAGCTAAGAGAGTATGAGTTCTCAAAGGAACAGATGGTTATTCCCAACCTGGACAGCACTTTTTAAGCATTAAGAAATCTATACAACTGTTCAAGTGAATTACCTGGGTTTTGCTACTGCAATTTTAAAGTGCAGTGTAGACTTAAACAGCCCCTACCACTAACGTCTCCCTAAAATTAGAAGTTTCCTTTCTTATGCCCTCTTCATTTGCCATGCACTTTAAAAATGACAGTTGTCATCCCTATGAAGATTAGAAGATTCGTGTTGGATATGTCACATGCTTTGATGGTAGTATTGCCCCAGGCATTTGTCATCCAACCTACAGGGATTAACAATGTGTAATGGTAGTGCTTTTTTCAGAACACTGTAAGTATACAGATATTATTAAATTTTACAATTACCACAGGGAATGAATCAAAGACTACAATAAGCGTATGAACTATATATTATTGCCCTGCCTTTACAATTTTTGTTCAGTACTATCTGATTGCATTCCTGTTATCACTTAGTTGTTTCTCTGCATGTAGTTTTATCTAATTTCTCTTTATTTCAGTCACTTGCAGAGGAGATAAATGGATTACTTCAGACTAATTGCTACTTATTTAAAAAACCATCAGCCTTCTGTAAGAGTTTCAAATCAGTGGTTTAAGCTAGCTTTTATTATCTCTGGTATTTATCTTCAAGCATTTCATCATTGTAGAGTCTGTTAATAAGTCATTTTTCTAAAGCCACTTTCAATTTGCCCTTACCTGGTCTGCCAAAATTTTTAACACAGATTATCATAGTTAAGTAGATAATGAGATATTTACTTCTTTTAGTGTCTGAATGGGTTGGAAATACCACTGATAGACCTTGCAGCTGCCTGGGTTCCAATGTAAAGTGCTTGACAGAGAACTAGAATAAAAATGAATATTGCATTATCTTGATTTCTCTATCCTTATATGACGGAAGAAGCAGCTGCATTATTTATTTAATTGAAGAAATGTTACGAGTATGTTTAATTAAATGTATGAATACTTAGTAATACTGGGAGAGTAAACAAAGGATAAATGACAAAATGAGCTTGAGTTACATAAGATGGTTTAATTCAGAAGCGTTGTACCCTTTTGTATAATTATTGCAGTATGTGCCTGTACATCAGAATCAATGTATCCAATCTATATTCAACAGCATATGAATTTCTCATTCCCCTTAGTAAGCTTTCTTCTTTTCCCAATGCAATTGGATAGTGAGTGAATTCATGGAGGCTAATTCTCACAAACCCATCTGCACCAATTTTCAATGGCATTCATATAACCTTCCCTTGGTGCAAGAGCAAAATCCAGCTTCCAGCTGATATATAAAATGTTTAAAGTCATTATGTTTTTAAAACACATTTTAAAAGCAAAGCATTCAGTGATGTTCAAGTAAGAAGTGGAATTTTTGCAGGCCACCTGAAATTAAGCTTCCACAACACCAGCTGCATGGTTTAGTCTTCTCACTCATTCTAATTGATGCTTCCAGCAGCAGCAGCAGCAGCATGGTAGCCTCAGATGAACACAGTCCTGATTATTGTTGGTATCAGAGGAAAAAGCACAGCACAGGGGTTAAAATATTTACAAGTCTTAGGCTTTCTGAGGGAGTAGTTGACATTTCACAGTTAAAATATAGTTTTCCAGGGATGTAAACCTTTATTTGTTGGGTGAAGGTTTTCACGTAAAAAACAGAACATAAAGATCCTGAAGGACCTGGGATGTGGATTCTGATGAAAAACATGTTCCTTGTGGAAAAGTCCTCATTTTTACAACCAGCTACCTTAAAAGAGTCAATGAAAGCCATAAGACATAATTAGATCATGGAGTTTGATCCCTGCCAAGTTCATAATTTAAGTCAATGCTTAAGTCACATCTCAACAACAGCAAAAAGGAGCTGCCATTAGTGCATGGAACTGACGCTTTCATGTGCTAATACCCTGATTACTCCAATTTTCTGTTAAAATCAGGACTCAAGAAGTCCTAACTTAATCCTTGATCTCTATGAATTCTCTCAGAGGTGGCTTTTCCTTAATTATTTCAGATTCTTGAAGGATTTTTTAAAAATCTATTAACACAAATTTTAAAGCTTATTAAGCATCTTACGTGAAAGTAAAGTTTAAGAAAAGTATGTTTTGCCTAAGGTTAAGTAACGCTTTTCCTCAGGACTTCAGTAGATCAAGCTTTCCAGCATATCCATTCTTGCTAGGCACTCCTCATCTTTCACAAATATGGCAAAATAAACATGAAGGGATATCATCAAGAAGAAGATATGCTGCTTGTGTAAGTAATTATGTCCCTTGTTAGTTCACTATAAAGTAATCTTCCTTTTTTTCCCCCACTCTTTACATTTCTTAGTGTGCCCTGGAAGGTATTTTTACTTAATTTTGTTTAGAAATTTGAAAAGCAAGAGAAAAGTGAGGGATGATTACAGACTTTATTTAAGGGTTTGATTTTGGTTTCTCTCTGTTCTTATATCAAAGATAAAATGGAATTGGTGGTGTCATGTTCAGGTAATGAGATTTTATATTAAAAAGAATAAATTAAGCTCATAAAGCCAATGGCAGGAGGGACATGAGGAACCATTTCTAGCTCACAAAAAGGACTTTATACATTAATGCAGTGAGCATCAAGAGTTATTAGGAGTTGAAATTCAAAGCTCAAAGGATGTCAAGTGCTTCAAAAGCAAAGGCTTATTTTGTATTGTTTATATTTAGAAGTGATACGGAGCTCCCTTGAAATATTTTACCCATGATGTCAAAAATCAAAAGCATTATGGGGAAAAAAGAACTCGGGACATTTCCCTTGCAAACAAGAGTTCTGTCCATGACACACCAGAGGATTCCTCTGAGGTACAGATTTGTACACAGCACTACTTACCAAAAAAATACAAACATCTTCTCTGCTTAGCTGCACGTTGTTGCCTGCCTTGAAAATTCATAGTACACAAGAAGGTTTTACTGCAACATTCGCTACTGTTTTTCTTTTCTTTTTTAAGTAAAACCCCAAATCCTGGAATATCAGTATGTGGTCATTTTTTTAATAGATATTTTTTTGAAAAGCTGTGTGACATTTTTCTTTAATGGCTGATTTTTTTTTAATGTCAGCTACATTTTTAAAGCATGAGGCCTGGTTGTAACTAGCCTCGGCACTGCTACTGTACATCAGACTGTACTATTTGATCATTAATTTATCACAGTTCTAGCAGTTTGTTTGACAGGTGATAGTGCTTTCATCTAATGGCTACACAGCAAGTGTGTGGTGCACTAAAGAGTGGATGCCACTGACTAGAGTTAGAAATCAGCAGACAACAGCCACTTTGCAGAGCTTTATCGATTTACCAGAATCATTTAAAGATATGAAACAACTGGAATGGTGAATGCCAATTCAGCTCACTGTAGAGTTTTTTCTTCTAGTTATTTAGTTTGGAGTATATTAATAGATTTGCTGCTAGCGTTATTGTTACTACAACTATTTGCAGTGGTAAAAGAAGTGCAAAAATCAAGACGCAGGTTTGAACTTTGGTACTAGTGTCCATGTTAAGTGCAGCTTAGGAAGCCGATACTTGACAGAAGTATGAGGCATATTGGAATATTATGAATATTTAGCCTCATATTATTTTAATTCATATTATTAGGTATATATTGTGCTGACAGGAGGTACAGAATAAAGCACCTTTTGTAAGCAATGACCCTTGTAAATCTATACTTCTATAATCAAGAGAAACAAACTGTACTTAATTTATTACCTTTTTTTTCATACCTTGCTCATGATAACACATGTGAAACATGGTGTGTGTATCACAAGTTACTATAGTGCTGGTACACTCCAGATGTGCTTCCAGGCAGGACAGACTGGTCATAAATTAGCTGTGCAGCATGTAGAATGGTTAGGGTTGGAAAGGACCTTCTGCCCATGAGCAGGGAGGCTGATACGTGCCTACAGCTCTGCCTGAAATCCTGGCTGGATCTAAGGCTACAGCCTGGCTGTTGGACATATGGAAAGTCTGAATGATCAAATCCTACCCCACAACGTTGTTCTGTCCAGAGGACTTGTGTTTAGGATAGCTCAGATCACTGCATTTATCTTTCTTTGCCAAAGGCCTGTCTTACAGCTGTTCTTGGCTTTGGTAAGTTTGCAGGGATGGTGTGTTACCATGAACCCAGTGCTGTGGTTTACTACAGCAGGACCTGGGACCCATTCCAGCAAGATGCTGAAGAAACAGTAATGTCCAAACCTGTTAGCAGCCCCACAGACTTCAGAGAGTCTCCAATCCTGAAGCACTTGTGTACAGCAGGTCTTAGTTGAAATTTCATCAAGAGATAGAAGGGGTGTTTTGATTTTTAAAGTCAGTGCCAATAGACTTCTGCCTCTGATGTTAGACAAGTCAGCTTAGGCCAATGCTCAGATGACTCATGGAAGTTAATTAGTTTTCTGAGGTGCTGATTGCTCATATTTCCACTGAAGTCAATAAGGAAACTCCCACATGTTGTAGTGGGAGCTGGAAACTGGCCATGCAGTGTTGTGGGACATCCAGAAGAAGCAGTGTTGCCTTTTGTAGTGGAGACAGTGGGAGTTGCTTACAAACATGAAGGAAACCAAAATGATGCCAAAAGAAATTTTATTTTCCTCCTCCTTAATGGTTGTTACAAAAATCACAAGTAAACAGTAAACACAAAAGTTTGTCAGATATTTTCAGTATTTATTTTAAATGTGCCTGGATGCATGTGTATGTACTGCCTTTTCTCCTTTTAACTGCAAGTCACAGAACATTGGTGCCTCCTATCAACATACCTGTGAAGTACTTACTATTAGACATCTTTCAGTCTTTAGTAGCTCATCAGTGTCAATCAGTTTGAGTAACTATTGCTCCAGGAAGGACCCCATTCCTTGTTTTCCTTTCTCAGCAAGTCATCACCACTGCAGCTGAGCGTGGTATGCTGCTCAGGAAGAACAAGTGGGATTGCCAGGCATGTCTTAGGTGGACTGAAGGCAGAATGATGTCAGAGGCTGACATGCCATAAAACCTGAGATCGAGACCCCCCCTTTCCTGAAGCTCCAAAAATTTACTCTAGTCAAAAATCAACATGGGGTTCTCAATGTATATAGGTAAATGTGTATGCATTAAAGCCTGTACAGGGTTGATGGTGAACTCTTTTTTGCTGTAGGCTTATAAGTTTCTGAACTGTCAATCCATCACATTTCCAATATATTAAATAGATCTTGTTTGGTTCATTTGGAAGAAAGTTCTCTAGCTATTTCTAAGTAAAACCTGGTTAAATATAATTTGTATTAAAGTGAACGTGATGAGATATGTGCTCTGGTGAACAACTAAAGTGAGACTAATTTAGTGATAGTTAAAAAAAAAACCAAACCATTAGAAAAGCAAAGTAAAAAGATCTCAGTTTTCATTTTGCTTTCTCTGCTTTCAGCAGCTAGGAGTTGCTCAAAGTCCTGTGTAAGCTGCAGATCATAATTAGCCTTTCCAGTTGCCTTCCCTGTGTGCCAGAATCACAAGTTAAAAATGCCCTGGACAAGCAATTCCCTTCATCTTTTTGCTTCAACTTTCCAATTCCTAGTCCAGTTTCAACTCTTTGCACCATCTGAATGCCAACTTGAGGAGCAATCTTTACATTTTTGGCTATCATGTTTCCAGGAGACAGTATAGATTTCCTCACAAGCAGCCTGGTTATAAAGAGTTACTTGCCTGAATGAAGAGCTTGCAGCCTTGGCAGGTGGTCTGAAAAAGCAATTGCCATGTGATGGAGCTCTATCTTGTCTTATCTTCTCCTAGGAGTACTGCCTCTAGTTCTGCAAGGGCTTTCCTGGAAGATCCTGATCACATGATTTCGGTGTTAACTGCCACCGTGCATTGCCACTGTGATGGCAGTGGAAGTGCCATGTGAATTTTTCCATTTGCAGCAGGATAAGGAAATTGGTCTCAGGAGAGCATGTTCTCCTCTCCACTGTGGCTGAGAACCCAAAATAGTTCAGCTGGAATGAGTGAGGTCCTCCCAGAAATAGAGATCAAAGTCTGCCCTTCTTCCCTCATATGCAAACTACATTTTTACCTTCTCTTTCCCTGCTCCTAATTCCCAAAATTGAAGTCCTAGCTTGAGTTACAATTAACATCTTCCCCCTCTACAACGTGAAGTTCCCTTGCCACTCCCACCTGAAAATCCCAGCCACAATTTTGTATTTTCAGTGTGATTCTTATGTATGTCTAAGATCCAAACCCTAAATCTGTTCCTGGGGCTGCCTGTTACCACTCTTGCCACTGCTCCCATGGTTTGGCAACCGAGGGGCAGACAGAGGGGGTGGCCTGTGTGAATGCAAATGCATGGCAGTGGGCAAGCTTGGCTCAAGTTGCCTTGTTTGTTGCTACTGGTTTTTGCTGGCCTTGCTCATCAGAGCCAAAATCTCTGGAAAGCATCTAGTGTGATTCATGTAAACACCGAAGACAAGAAGGATCAGACTTGCTGAGGGGAGGAATAGAAAGTGGAGGGAAACAAACACTTGGCAGGGATCTGCTGCCCAATGTGGTGCAGTGAAGACTGAGATCGAGAAGTATGCCAAAAAGCTCTTTGACTCACATGCACATTAGGATAAGTAACTTTGCTCCTCACCATCTGTCTCTCTCTATGAACCTCTGCCTTGTTCTCATGTAATAAGAAGATTCATAGAAGAACCAGCTGTGACCTTACAGGGAAGCCTGAGAAACTTCGCCTTTTTCACCAGCATTGGGAGAGTCAGATTTGGGACCCTTGAGCACATCGTGTGTCATATTTTGTTGTTACGTTGTCGCTATCTCTTCCCCCAGCAGTCCGGCCACATTCATAGAAATATGAAAGCCACAGGGGCAGTCCAGGAGAGGCTGGCAGCTGCTAAACATGTGTTTTGGTCAGCTATTTTTTCCCTTTGTTTCTTCTTACTCTGATATGGCTGAATAAGACAAGGAGAGAAGACCATCAGATGCATAACTTCCTAGTGCCTGGCTGCTGATGTGGGCCAAGAGGGCCAAAATAGTAGTTACCAAGATAAAGCATCAGTATTTGTTTCTTTAACCTGTCCCAAAGCATATAGAATGGCTGCCAGCTTTGGCCTCCCTTACAGATGTGAGGATGTGTACCCCCATGGATTACATGTAAACTGTGTCCCTCACACTCCATCTACAGGGTGTTTGGTAACCACAGTTGCCGGCAACTAACCTTATGCATAAGGTTGTGCCTATGATTATGTTGTAGGTATCTCTGCAGCTATAATGCAGATGAATTTGCAGTGAGCTTTTCCTTACGGCAGGATTCAAGTCATTCCGTTTCACATGTTCATAACAAAACAGACTCAGAATTTCCTGACTCATAAATCTGTGGTGACACCTACATGAATGACTTGCTTTTGACTTGGAGTAATTCTGAAAAATTAGGGGAAAATATTTCAAAACAATAAAAATCTTGTTCTTTGACTAGTCAAAATCTGAAAGAAGAAGTTTAATATGGATTCAGCTAGACCAAGTAAGTCAAAACCAAATTATGCACTTGATCTTCCCACCTGGGTTTAGTACATTGGGAAATAAATTTTAAGTTGAAATTTTTCCCTTTTTAAGATCAAAAGAAATATTTTTACTTTTTCATTAAAAACAACTACCTGAAAATGTCACCCACATAGTTTTGATAGACTATCGCAATAGATCTAAATCTACATTTTTACTGTTGAAAAAGGTGAAAGAGCTTCCATGCTGCAATTATAGGGAAAATGAAATTCTGAGGATATTTTTCTGGATGCTATATTTTCTAAAGGAAAAGATATAGATTAAGTGTTCTTGAAATTTCCCTCCTGAGCATCTGTATTTCTTGGGAAACTCAACTGTATAAATGTAACTGTATATATGTAACTGTATAAAAGCAGCTCTCCAAACTTCATGCTCATCAGTGCTGAGGTATTTCAAAAGCAATTTACCCTTAAAATTTATAAATATTAAAAGTTTATTGTCTCCCTCTCCTTTGCAATTGTCACATGGGGGGATCTTGGTTTTTCACTGGGACTGTAGGAGCGGGTATTACTGAGGCACTTGAAAATTGCACCCTATAGCACCCAGAGCAGCAGATGGATCTGTCAGCTGTTTTGCTGAAAACGGTGAATATCTTCCCTGGAACATTCATAAGTTGCCTGAGGCAAAATTTCACAGTGGAAACAGTGAAATTTCTCTTTACATAACATTCCTAGTACTCACAAAAGTCTAGGTCCCTCCCGCCCGTTGGATTAAAATCCCCATGAAGCAGATGATGATGAATAGGCACAGCTGGGCTCTGGGTAGGGCATTTTCAGAAGCCCTTGGCCGTAGCCGAACCACGGCCCATCAAAGCTGCAGCCAGCAGCAAACAAACAGTGTCTTTAGGACTTACTGTTGTTGCTTATTTTCACATTTAGGTTGAGACTGCAATACTCTGGTGACAACTTTGTGCCTCTTTCCTTCCACGGGATCTTTGCAGTATAGCAAACAAAGTTCCTCATGTGATCCCTTGAGGGCTATATGGGAGCGTTCAAGTCAGGAATTAGAGGTGTCGCTGCTTTTGACTGAGGATATCTACATCTAAAAGGAGAGCTAATCACAGCTGTGGAGATAAGGGAAATCCACTGAGCACACGAACATATGTAGGTCCCCAGGTGGAGCAACATTTGGGCCTCAGGGAAAGGGGCCACTTGTTGTATTGCAGGAAGGATTTCAGCAATACAGCTTGGCACTTATCCTATCCATAAGCGCTCTAGAGAGTTTAAATTGGCTTTCTGCAAATATTTGTAAGCCTGATCCAAGGCCCTTTCTGTTGGGCTTGGTTTCAGACAGTATGAGTAAGAGCTGATCATGTTGGTGTTCACCAGAAAAAAACACTGTTCTCTTGAATTAGTTCCTACATTTTACTGTTTATTTATAGGTACAGTGCAAACCTGGGTCTATAATTTTCTATTGGAAATAAGGATTGGAAGCCCAGAGTAGCCTACATATAACACAGGGTTATCTCTTCTTCGAAGTTAATTTGTTATTAAGGCAGGGTATGAAATTAAAACCCAATAACCGTCTCTGAATAACTATGTTCTGGAATATCTTTTGTTTAAAATGGATGTTAAGTGGACAGCTGTCAATTAAGATTTGCACAGGTAAAGTATACTGCAGTTAGAGCACCTAAGGTACTGTCTTAATTATAATACCTTTTTAAATTTATTCTTGTTACCATTGAGTTTTTTCATGCATTAAAATGTCTGTAGGCAAAAATAATGTTTAAACCTTCTTAACTTTCATTAAGTGAAATAATTAGTGCAAAAAGGAAATCAGAGGTGTTTCTGAGAGCAAGGTTTGTTGTGGGCCTCAGAAGTGTTTGAAGTTGGCTGGCAGATTTGCATAAAAGAAACACAGGACTGGTTATATGTGTGGGTCTCATACAGTTTTGATCATCCTTTTTCTGATAGCCTGAGAAAGTTTTGTTTATAAGCTTGCACATTGCTACTGTAGGATGTGAGGAGAAAGTACCCTGCATGCACTTATACCAAGGGGAATTTCCCAGTTTCCAAAGTTCAGCTCTAGTTTTTGTCAAATCTTACCTGTGAAAGCCTGAAATATTCCTTGACTTTGTAATAGGAAGCATTTGTACATTGGAGGTTAGCCTTTCTTATCAATTGAGCAAAGTTTATTTTAAACAAAATCCTAAACCCAAAGTGGAAGATTTGACTTCATCTATGTGCAGACACAAACTTTGGGTCAAGTTTTAAACTCAGCTTCATACGGTAAAGGTTTGTGTGATTAGTCTTAATGGGACCAGGCTCCTAATGGGAGAGCTGCTGAACAAGTGCTTGCATGTACATAGATCACTGTTTGCTTGCTGGTAAATCTGTCTTTTGAACAGAGGGAATGAAAGTTCTTGACTCAGGCTGCCATGAACTGCATTTTATTTCAAATGTGAATGGAAAGTTTGTAATGTGACTCAGTCTGTGCCACAGAAACAACAGTCACTGTGGTGAAATTTCTCCTCACAGGCCTGCCTATTTGTACTGTCTGTCGTCTGCTGCAGGATGGGGCTTTCTTAGGTCACTAAACTGGCAAGAGGGCCCAGTGGATGAGAATACCTACCAGGAAGTCTTGTGAACAACAGCTCACGCTGGGGGAAAATAATGTGAGTTTGGGCATCCGTGAAAGTGTGAAAAGCTTTAAGGCTTTCCTCAGTTTTCTCAAGGGAACCATATGGCTAGCTCTGCAAACAAAATGGGTAATATTTTATGTTCAAAGCAGACATCTAATTGCATCTCCCAACCACTGGGCTACAGTATATTGTCTGTCTTCTGTGACCCAGTGTAACACTCTCGTTTACAAATGTGTGAAGCACAGCGGTGGAACCACCTTGTCCCTCTGGTCTGCTGTGTTTGTAGTAGGCACTACAGATGCTCATGCCAAACTTGCTTGTAGCTTGAACATAATAAAGCCAAGGAAAAAATGCTAAACAAATCATTTGAAAACTGATCTCAGCACCCCCACACTACCCTAACTATGACTCAAGGAAAATTTTTCATTCTTTTGGGAACCTGACATTGTTGCCTGCAGAGAGAGACAAGGTCTGGAGAACGAAGGAAAATCAGACCAACTGTCCTATTTTCCTATTTATTGGAAATTTATTTTTCAGAAAAAAATAAATCTTAAGAAGTTTATCTTAATTCAGAAAATGAATATAGGGCATAATAGCACAAAATAGTGAAAGAAATGACTGCTCCTGCTGCTGGGAACTTAGGGTAGGTATCATCTGTTGGGTCCTACACACAGTGTTCCAGGCTCTGCACCAGTCTCGGACTTAGTCTCTGCAAGTTGATCCAATTTCACATTTCTTTGTTGCTTTGCTGTATAGTTCTGGATGATCCTAATCTTCATGATTAGCTGAGGATCGCCAGAGGAGTCTTTACAACTTCCATTTTCTGTTTGTTCTAAAGCGGTTGCATTCCAGGCAACATTCATCCCTTTTCTTCTGTGAGAAGGATGTGGGCACGGTGATAAAGCTGTGAATAGTCCTACCAACATCAAAAGCAACAACAGTAATGTCATGAGTGACTTTGGCAGAACAGGCTTCTCACTTAAATTTTCCTACCTTCTTGTAGTTTGTTCAAAAATGGGTATCCAGAGGTTTGATATTCCCAATTGAAAATGTCAGCAAGTTTAGGGTGTTGTGGTACCGCTGTGTAGTCAGTGTTCACTCTCTGCAGTTACTGTCATGTAGCCCATTTCTGGGCTATCCACAAGAACTCATGAACTCATGCAAACTAGTGGCAATAGAAAAGTAAAGCTATGGTTTAGAGATTGATACTAATTTTGGCAGAGTTATGGTAATAATCATTCCGTGAAAAACAGATGAACAGTTGTAGCACTGAGCATTTTGTGCAAGGGGATGTTAGGATGTCAGGATTCAAATGAGATCCAAGGGAAGAGGTTTATTGTTGTGCTCATCCAGCAAAGCAGCCAGACAGTATGTAAAATATGAGAAGGAAAGAAACGCAGTAGCAGCTGGGAGCAAGGGGGAAAGAAACTGAAACAAATTAAGTTCAGAAAAAAATCCATGTGTAGAAGTCAAATGCGTCCAGGACAGTTAAAGGAGACATCAAGGCAGTTACTAGGCAGAATAAAATGGGGAGAAATGCAAAAACCACAGCTTTTAGTTTTCACTTTTCAGAGATTACAATTTCAAAAGAAACCTACTAGAACAAACTAAAATATTTCTTCCTCATGTTGAGGCAATTTGGTCATACATGCCCGTGTTCTTTTTATAATGTTGTCCTCTGGAGGGTTGGAGCCCTCCTCAAGCTCACTCCAGGCAGCTGCTCAAGCTCGTTCACCTCAATGATTAGTGAGAGGCATGTGGTGTACTGAAATATAAAGAGCTGATAGAAGAACTCATCATGAGCCAAACTGCCTTGGCAGGATTCCTCTTACTGGTTTGTGAAGATAAAAGAAGGATAGGTAAAGGTTAGTATTTCAAAGTGAGTGTCTTGGATCTTAAAATATTTGGTGAAATTATTCAAGAATAGTTCATTCATGTGAAAGTATTTTCTGTGTATTGCTGTCAAGGTCAATGAAAGCTAAAGTCTGATGCTAGCCAAGCAAGCAAAAACTGCCTGTGGGCTCCCTTAGCTTACATACCTGGTGAATCTAAGCTTGGCATAGTGAAGTCTGTGGGAAACAGGATCAGGAACTTGCAGGCTTTCTTAGGTCAGCTCTGCTGTTGTTTGAACTTGGGCTGAAACCCCCAGTGTCATCAGGGGAGTCACAGCACATACTTCAGGAGTGCTGATGTGACTCTGCAACCTCACTCTGCTTTGGCTCAAGAGCTCCTTGCGGCCTGCACTGTGCCAGGGGCTTGCATCCCACCCATCCCACCTGGCTCAGACCTCTTGACCATCACAGCAGAAATCAAATGAAGGTGTGCAGCTCCACCAGTCAGTTGGTGGGTGATATTAAGTATTTGGCTCCTCTTTCAAAACAAAATTAATGTTTAAACATCCAGGTTTTCAAAATGACCTAGATGATAGGTAGCGAGACACAGGAGACCTGTCAGCTCTCAGCTGTGCTGCAACAGTGCTCATCCAGGGGTTTTGACAGAAGTCTGCTGCTGGGTCTGAACACAACAATGTGCATTGTGTGACACAGCAACTCCTTCTGCCTAGTTATCCAAGGCCAGTAACACAGAGCTTTTTACAAAGGTTGAACACTTTTGGAATCCAGCTCCTACTTAGGACCCTGTGTCATAGCTAAAGACCCTTCACCCTGAGCTGACTGTGACTGTCAGCAGCTACAGACCATGTCTTCTGAATCTCACATCTCAAAGCATGGAAACTTCTGCTAAGCATCTGTGTTAAGAAGTAAAGGCAAACATTTGTGGAGGCTTAGCAGGTCCTGTTCCTGATTATCAGATTCTTTGTTTAAGACCTGAATGCCAAGTGTTTATTTATAAGTGCTCAGGCTTCAGTACCTTACTGAAGAAAAGGTTAGGAAAACTTAGGAAAAGTTGTAGCAAAATTACATTCCTTGAATAAAGGAGGAAGGGTACAAGACCTGGGCATTCAGTGGAGTTGTTCACTTTGACTTTTGCAAGTGTAGGCAAGCTGAGATTGTGTTCTCATTTCATACAGTGTGGTAACTATTTTAGACTGAAATTTTAGCGATTGTTATCTGAGAGGTGAAAATATCTATTGATATGCCCTTACTGAAGGGATATGTCTGCATCTGACTACAAAACAATCCTCCTGTGATGTATTTATCTTCAGGTTTGAAGGTAAATGAAAAGGTGAATTATCTATTGGACTTGACAGTAATTTGGAAACCTTAGTACATGTCATTCACTGGAAATGAGAAGTGGGTTTCTTTGTAGATTTGCAGTGACCATGGGCAGTTTGGCAATTCAATATACATCCATATTGTTGCAGCATTTCTTAGTTTTCTGAGGAAATCAGGTATGGACATCTGCCATCCAGTAAACGTCTTGAAAGAATATTTACTCATGACTGGTGTTAATAGGTTTTAGCCAGTGGTATTTAGTAAAGTCTGTTTGACATGTAATTCTCAGATAAGTCTCAGGCATGGTGTTTTCTGCGGCCTCTGTGAAGCTGGCTGATGCACCAGGTTGGTGCTGCACCAGCATGAGCAAACTTGTAATCAATGCAAAGAAACAGGTGCAGAATTGTGATTCCAGACACCATTCTCCTTTCCAAGAAGCAAAGGGACTTCTGCTTTGGTGGACTGGAGGGGGAGAAATTGGGCTATGTCTTCAGGGTCAGTTTAAATCTTGTCTTTGTTTCCTGCCATTTTGACGTGTGGATTTTGTAGCAAGCCATGTGATTTTACTGGGCTTGTGAAATACACGTACTCCCAACTTAAAAATCTGTATGTTCCCATCTGTACCCTGAGGATATCTCAAAAGGGGGGGATTCAGAAACTGGGGGAAGAAAGGATTTATGAATTTCACAAACTTTTTCCTTTAAGTGCTTTCATTTTATACTTGAGTGACACAGATTGCTTACACCATCCACTATAATTTAATGCGTTACACAATAAAGAGTATCTGCTGTTCTTTGTGTATTTCAATACCAATGCTTTCCTTATCTATTTTCCCCAGCTTGCCATTTCGTGCAGGAGAGGTTCTGTCATGTGATATTACTCCACACAGAGGGAAGTCAGAGCAGCCCTGCACACTGTTTTACACCACTTGTAAGCAGTCGGAGGATTTGCTTTGGTCATAAATGAAGTTTCACAACATGCATCTCTCCTCTCTCTTGCATGTTGAATATGGGATTTCAACAGCTGAAAAGTCAGTGGTTGTCAGCTGAATCAGGATTCAAATTAATAGCTTGTGTATTTCTTTGTAATAGTGTTTTCAGTCCTAGTACTGATTTGTAGCCACTCCAAACTACACTCACTTGTAAATGTGTATATGTAATTTCTGTTAACATCAGTGAGAATATCATATCACCCTGAGTGAAGGGTAGACTGCATTTGTTGTTTTCTAGAATTTACTGTTTTCATGCAAGCTCAGTGTAGTATTTTGTACATGCTCAGAGACCTTTGCAAAATTAGGAATTGTTGCTTTATTTTTGTTCCTGTTTCAGGCTGTTGTGTGTGTATCGTCAAAACACCCTAAATCTTGGATCACAGACCATACCTTATCTATTTCCTACCCCTGTGACTATGTATTTTACTATTCTTCTGAAATATCACAAGGAGAAAGGAAAATAAGGAGTTTCTCAGGATAGCCTCATGCTAACAAGTAGAATAATTTTGCCTTATTGTAAGAGATTTATTCTAGTTTGTCTTCTGGCTTTGCCTTCATTAGATGGTTCACTCTATCTTGCAATAGTTATCTAAATTAGGTTTTTATCTATGTGTGGAAAAGGAGTCTAGGCACCCCATTTCTGTGTGGCTGAAACTCTATAAGAAGTCCCTTTCTTATGTCCCTGCAATACTCTTGAGCAATGAACAGTTTGCCTTCCATGTCTTGCCCTGTATTTTTATAATGCCTTTAACTTCAGATATAGGTTTGGGCCTCCTTCCAGGAGCTGTAAACCTCAGTAATGGGTGTGATTTGTCTCATGTGGGAATTCTGAATAAAATTACCAATAACATACTTACATTCAATTAAATCTGTTTCAACATACAAGTTATTTAGCCCCCCAGTAGGGAAATCCTCTCTACCATGTTCAAGGAATGGCAATTGATATGTGCTCACCAGTTACATGTCTGCAGATTCCAAAACACTGTAAGGAATTAGGTGATGTAGGTGACTTTGTCTTAGTAAACTGTAGTCTGACAGCTTCGCTTAACTGTTATCAGTTCCTGTCCCTGTTGTTCAAAGGTAAATTGTTGAGTGATTTAGTTGGTTCTGATTCAATGTCAGAAGTCATGAAGCCCCCAGTTCTTGGGAGAGAAGCAATATGGACATGACCAGAAAATAAGCAGGACACATTGTCTCAGGTTACATTGAGGAAAAAATTCTCAGTCCAGTCTGGGGGTGAACTAAACAGGTACTCTCACCTCTTAAAACATCATACACAGACAGTATAACATTGTAGAAACAAACTCAACCAGCTTATCCACAAAAGGATTTCTGGATTTGTGCATACATATCAGGAAGATATGAAAGGTGACCTAGGATTCTGCCAAATTGTTCTGTGAAGGAAAACGTTGAGCTTTGGCTGTGGAAGGGTAAATGCAATGGGAGTCTTGTCCTCTGGGAATTCAGAGTTTCACTTGTACCCCCGCTTCTGTGGAAGGCGGGAAAATAGGGAAAGTCTTTCACCTGTGTGCACTGAAGGCAGCATGGGGCTAGTGAGCAGCTAAGGTGATAGCAGTTTGTCTGGGAGTCCTTAACCAGGCTGGACCATTGATACTGCATGTAGACACCCATTTTGGCCAGTCCTAAGAGGTAAGGAAAGGTGAAGCTTTCTTATGCTTTTCCTTTAGAGGTGGAGGTCAGGCTATACCTGCATTTGGATGCTGCATATATT
Source organism: Agapornis roseicollis (assembly GCA_002631895.1). NCBI lineage: Eukaryota > Metazoa > Chordata > Aves > Psittaciformes > Psittacidae > Agapornis > Agapornis roseicollis. Next base: position 46,560 of record NDXB01004272.1, on the reverse strand, counting down.
TGGGTTGAAACATGGGTATAAGTCAGCACATGAAATAGCAGATAGACAGAGCCCTGTCTCTGTCATGTGAACAACTTGATTAATGCCTACTTCTTTTCCTAATAAACCAGCGTCCTGCCTCCCAGTGAGCAGGTAAGGAGTTGAAATAAAATCGCCTTTATGGTTGGAATAAAATGACTACGATAACAAATGTGGGTCAGGATCTGTCAGAGCTAACAAAAGACCTAGAACCAATCAACCTGATTTCCTCTGCTGTGAATACGCAAGTCAGACAAATGTATAATGCTTCCAGCTCTCTCTAACATGCATGTGCAGCCTCCATGCTGGGACTACACTCCAGGCTTTTGAAGTCTAGCCAGTAGCCACTGTATTTCTGGTTGTTTAGCACTTGCTGAAGAGGAGCTCAGTAGTACCAGGATGAATTATAATTTTTGCCCTGGGAAAGAAAGAGAGAAAAGAAAAACCTAACCAGACCAGTAAAAAGCCTTTTGGAGTAACTATTATTTTATAAAGGAAAGATCTAAAAAGATCAGACATGGGATTTTTTTTCTTCACAAATTAAAGTGCAACCTGAGAAACAGTATAGTTTTGTAAAGGTTCACTAAAGTAGGAGGTGTGCATAAGAATGGCTTGAAAGGAATTAATGGATGGAAAATTAAGCATGTGGATAAATCAAAACCAGCACAAAGGTTTAAGCACCTTGTGTGGTGCATACTATTACTGTGGAGTGAAGACTTGCAGAAGTCTGTCATATTTTATAATATAATGACAAAATCTCTAAGTATGCTTACAATTTCTCCTTTTCTCCCTTCGCTGCTCTCTTCTCTTTCCCTGCAACTGTTGATACTGTTTTTGGAGTGGGTTTCCTGGTTTTAGACACATTAGTTTTGGGTTACACAGTTTGATTCACTTGCCATTTCAGGATGCTGCATCACCGTCCCACCTGCTAGTGTTGTTTACAAGCAGTTTTGCAACCTTTCCATTCTGCTCCCTTATTTTTGTTATGCATGGTGTAATGATGCCATGTGACATTTTAAGCCTGAATTGGTATTCCTTGTGGTGTCTCCTCAGGCCTGTTATGCCTTGGGTGTTTGCATTCCCTGTTCAGGCACCCACGCGTGGTGTGGTTATTTTCATTTGTGACTGAACACAAGCAGTGCCGGATGTCACAGGAGTATGTTTAGAGCTTCCATTGATCTTCTAACTACAAATAATCATTATAGCAGCAAAACAAATAATAGATCAAAAATGTGGGAACGCAGCCCAGGAGATGTTGCTTAATTTTCCTTCTGAAATGCACAATGTGCAAGTTTGAGGTATAATGTATAAATGGCTCAAAGGTTTTTAACAAACAAACAAGACAAGATAACATTAAGCGAGGACTATTTGGGAAAAAATTAGCTCCATGTCTTTGGCTCTTCAAAAGAAGGAATGAGAAAAAGGTACAAGCAGCCATGGGAGGTTGGTTTGCTTGTGTAATTCTTCAGCACTAACATAGTACTTTATAAATCCCTGCTGTAGTTTGAACTAAACATAGGTTTTTGCTTCTCAGTACTTTTGCCATGTGATAGTCCACAGTTTGCTTGTTCCACCCCAGATATGGCTGCATCCTGCGTGGACAGTTTGAGGAATTTATATACATGTTATGTAGGATAAAATATAATAGAACTCATTCTTATTCAGTTGTTTAATTTTATATATTACCTATGTGTCAGGAGAAACCTGAATTTGGGAGAAGAGTTATTGGAAAGTTTAAATCAAAGCTGTCTTAAATTGCAGCATCCAGATTGCAACATCCTAAACCCTGGGTCCACATGCACTTTTAATCCTTGGCTTTACTTAAGAGGAATGAAAATTTCCAAGATCTGTTCCAAATGTGAGTGTTGTTTTGATAGAAGGAAGAGTGATCCAGTGTTTCCCTACAAATTCTGGTTAGACTCTTTCCCTTGCCCAGCTTCCTTGAGTGTAATCCTGGGCAAGTCACAGGGGATGTTTCTGTGTCCACGATGGGAATGGAGTAGGTTCCAGCACTGCTCCTTGACATCTAGTCCATTTCCAACAAGGCCTGCTGACAGTTTCAGTTCAGAAATATCCAGTCTGAGCACAGGCAGCCTCGTGTCACAGCCACCTGTCATGCATAGTATGGAGAATAAGGTTAAGTCAGTGCTAGCTTGGGGAGGTCTGCACATGTGCTGCTTCTGATGATCTACTCCTTCCTTAATGTCTTGCCGCTTTGGTCCTTCATATGTAAAAATATTGACTTCCCCTCTGCCAGGATGTCTTCCAGAGATAAACACATTGATAACTATGATGCAGGTAGCCACAGCAATATTAGAGAATTCTTCATGTATCAAAGGGGTTTAGATGTAGATGACTGCTAGTTGAAACTTTTCCTTAAAGAGCCAGGAATGCTTTTAGGTACTTTCTAGCAAGAGTTCTGGTGCTCATTAGAAACTGGTGGTCTACATGCTTTAAATAATTGTTCACAATAATTCCTATCCAGAGGAAATATGTAGGACATCAGGAGCATTATCTAATGGCAGTGTGTAGTGTGCCTTTAGCTCTGCCAGCTTAGTGCCACTGGCCAAGCACTTCCTGCAGCAGGGGTGTGCCTGCTGATGGTAAAAATGGTACACCAGTAGCATTGCACAGTCTTTGAAAAGTAGAGGGGAAAAAAAGTGTTTCTGGAGTTCATGCCATCATATCACAATTGTTTGGGGACAATTATCAAATGCACACGTGAGTAGTAGTTGGGTTTTTTCCTCTGCAAATGAACTGTAGTTGATGTTGCGCTATTTTGGTTTTGTTTTCTGCTTAACATTCCTCTGTAAGTGCAGCTCCTCTGAGGCTTGCAGTGAGACAAAACTGAACCAAAGTGACTTTGTTTTCTCTGTGTAACGGGATGGACACTGAGTGATAATGACATATTTTGCGTGTGAGCAGCAGGTGCGAGACCAAGTGTCTACTGCGGATTAAAGTAAATATGGTTTTTTTCTATATTTAAATGATATGTGACGAAGGAACAATGTTTAAATGTCACTTTCCATGGCTTTTTTTGTGTGTCTATAATTATACATTCTAATGTGCCAAGTAGCTACTCACTGAAGTTCAAATTTACATAGTAAAGTCGTGCATAACAAGACAAACAAGATACAGTCTAGTATTCATCTCCATGCATCTGGGCTGCCTCCACCCAGCAGTTACACTACCAACAAATGAATGTTTTCTGCTTTCTTGAGTTCACATAAATAGCCATAAATTCCTATAATTAACTATGATAAGTCACTCCCCACTATTAAAACAAAGACATGTTTGTTTATCGGTCGTACTTGCATCCACCACTCTCAGCATTACAGTGTCGACTGGTGTTCTTTCACTGTGTTAAACAAAGCAGAAATATTCCTGTTGAGTAATGCCAGAGTCCCAGGAGCAGCCTCAAAAGCAGGAGCACTGTGCTGTCGCCTGCTGAATGCTCTGCTTCTCTTCTGATGGCTGTTTCTTTTCCATGCACCTCGCTGAATCCCCTCCAAAAGATAGTAGTGCTTAGGTGGGCAGTGAAGGCACAGGGGAGCAATGCAGGGCTCAGAAGCAGATAAGTAAATGCAACTGAGATATCAAGATGAGTTAGCTCTTATGCAGCCCAAAAATAAAGCAGTTCCTATGAACATCTGATTTTCTGTGTGTCAGGCCTACATTTAGTCACAGGTCATTTGTGGCAAAGCTGCTCCGAAGTTTAGTGCCTGAGTTATTTTTTCTGACATTCAACTAGATTAGTAGTGATATTAAAAAATATTTGTGGTGCTTTTCTGTTAAAATCTGATTTGGTCTGTTGTGGTGGTGGTTTGTGTTGGGGGTTCATTGAGGCTAGGAGCACCAGACTTTGCCCCAAAGCCTCACTTTTCCTCTTTTTTACATTTGTATTTTATAAGCCTAATCTTAGTGCTTAGTGGAAACTCTGCTTCACTTATTTCTTACATTCAGTGTCATCTGTGTGCTGGGGGCTGAGCTCATGTTGTCCCTGCTATGGCAGGACATGTTTTTCACGGCTTCTAATGGCTCAGAGGTAATACATCACAACAGACACTGCCCACAGAACTAAATTAGGCACCCAAATTACAACTCCTGTGAAATACTGAAAAGGTGGGGCTAAGGGTGTAGGAAATCTAACAGTGACAGTTTTGTCTTGCCTAAGTTTTCCATGAAGCAGTATTTCTTAACTTATTTTGAATTGAAAAGCTGGTCCTGTATCTCTCTCTGATTGGGAATGAGATCTTCTGTGGTCTGTAGACTACTCAGGACTGGATGTGCATTAGTGACAGGATGCTGGTAGCCAGAAATTCCCTTCTCTGGCATCTCTATACCATCTTCTTCCCAGCATGTGTGCCTATTAGTTGCATTATGAGTTTAGTCAAAGATTTGCTCTTTAGATAAAATGCTGTAACACAGAACTTTGTATCTGCTCTCCAGAAAAGATTAATAATTAACCATCAGAAATAGCAAGGGTGCTCAAAAAGTACATTGTGAAAATTGGGACCACTGAGGATTTAGTATTTGTTGGTTGTCAAAAAAGTATGAAATTATTTTCTTTCAAGCTGGTTTCTTTGGATAGTAAAAATAAGTCTTTCCCTTCAGGTTTTAAAAGAGGACTATACATAGCTACTTTCTTCCTTATGGATTTTGTTATACATAATTACCATGCATGAACAGCACTGCACATGGATTATACAGCAAATTCTGCTTTAGCCATGCAAACTCCCAGTGACACTGTGGGCTCTAACATCTGTGAAGATGTGATTACAGTGTTTCATGTTAATATCGGGTGCCTTAAAGACTGCAGAAGCCTGTTCCCAGGTCAGGAGAACTAGAACAGACTAGCTAAGACTTTACTAAAACAAAGAGGATTTTCTGTGAATAGGAAAATGAAAACCATAAAATTAATCGTAGTGCTAAAGAGTTAATTCTTAAATCTCCACCCCAGACCAAGGCACAAGTCACTCCTGGGTTCCCAGACTGTCCTTATCTCTTTGCCTCTTATGATAAGTTATTAGTATAGTACTTACATTGGTATTTGCAGACTCCAAACTAGTTCTGGTCTCATTATATTAGCTACTGTGTATAATATGTGGCAAGAGACATACCATGTTGTAGCATTTGGAATAAAGACAAAGCCATCACTTCTTATTTTCACTGAGAAACTGAGGCACAGGGAGATGCAGTTTCCTGCCTCAGGCTATCCTGAAAGGTTCCATTTCCCAGGGATTGCCGCTTACACTGCTGGAAGGGCAGCTGGGCACAACTGCCTGTTGCTGAGTTTGACATCCTGTAATGGGCAGAGTCAGCGTATGGAGCTCAGCCTGGAGCTGAATAATTTGTTTTTAAATAGAGCTTATCTTCCTGACATAAATACAGTCTGCTCTCCTGCTCCTCTCTAAGAAACGTATTGATGGATCATTGGAATTTTTCAGCTGTAAACTCTGCCTTTGGATAAAAACAGTCAAAGGGTTTGTTTAGAATTTCTGCCTTTTATTTTAAGTCCTGGTTTTATATTCTTTCCAGGAGGGAGAATAGAAACATGACAATTTGGGAACATGAGCTTTCTTTTTCCTCTCAACTCTAGGCTTGCCCTGGGACCAACCTATTTTACATGAGCTCAGTATAACTGTAAAAGGAAGAACTAAGAAAAAGGCCAACAAAAAATAGAGCATAGAAAACAGACACTTAAAATATTACAGCTCAAAATACCACAGAGGCTCATTTGTCTGTAATCCTGCTCTGTTTAATGGAACACCTTGTGTCCAATTCACCTTATATTTTTATTAATCTTTGTGATTTTCCCTAATGATCCTGTTATAAAGACATCACAGCACATGGCACAAGGACAATGCACATAAAAATTTAAGAATGCATTTAACTACCAGCCATTGATTGGTGTTCTTGATGAGCTTAAATACTACCTGGGAAAGGCTTTCTATAAAATTCAATTGGCTGCAAATGCATTAAGCTTAATGAAAGTCAAGATTTGGATATATATGAATATTTTTTCTTAGAGGAGGTGCCCTTGCGATAAGAATATGAGCATTCATTATCTAGCTTCCTGTCCCAGTGGGAAGGGGTGGCAAATGGCAATGTGTGACCCCTGAGGGCTTGGACTCAATTCCCATTCCATTTCATTTGTGTAAATCAGAAGAAATACCACTGGCATCAGTGAAATTGCACTGGGGTTGGTAGTTCTTGTGATCCGCAGACATAGAGGAGATAAAAGATATAATCTATTGGTAAAATCTGGGAAAATGTCAATCTGAGGGATCCAACAGCAGGCTTTGGGGTGGAAGGCAGCATAGTGTTCTCTAGATCATAGAAGTATTTGGTGGAAGAATCAGGAACTGAGGCAAAGTCATAGCAAAAAGTTACCCCAAACCTTCCCAGGAGCTCAGGTGTGATGTGTGTAGTGTGCCAGATGCTCTGTAGTAATCATACAGCACTGTGTGGTGAGCAGAAGGATTTTGTCCTTTCCCTGTGCATCCTGCTGGAACAGTGACCCATGCTACATCTCACTGACCAGGAATATATACAAAAAGCTACTGCAGAGTAGGAACTTGCTGCAGATCCGTTTGTTAGCCTGCTGCGAGGAGCTACCAAGTTCACATAGCTAACCCCCTACCTTTGCAGTTTTATCACAAGAGCATCATTCCTCAGTGTTGTTTGGTTCTTTTGTGAAATTTCTGATAGTCACAAGGCCATGCTTTCAAACAAAAAGAGGATATTTTATCTTCCTAAGATGCACAATATATCCCCCACAAATATATCAAGTATCTTCCTGAAGAAAGTCTTTTTTAGCCCTCTATGTTTAAAAGGCATAATTTCACAAGGACTGCAGAGGCTGCACTGTCCACTGTCACCTCTTCTTGGTCTGCAGTGTAGAATTCAGCTTCCAAACTTGTTCTTTACTGCTCCCCAGGCTGATTTAATTTACAGTGGTTTACATACTGGTTACCACACATATTTTCTTTGGCACTTTTTTTTTCCAAAACCTTTCCATAAAACTAAAAATACAGCACACTGAACAAACTGCTCCATTACTCAGAGAGAAACTCAGGAAACTATATTGTGAGGTGTTCATTTGACTTCAGCTTCTGTCATAAAATTCTGAAAAACAAAAAAATCTGGAACATGCAATTAAAATAATTGTAGGTGCGTAAATGCCTACCTCCAAGCAAGGAATTTAATAATACATCAAAACTTTTATTTTTGATTCTAGCAAAATATACAATTATATCCATACAAGGTGCTATTGCATCACTTCTTAGGTTCATGGAAGAAACTTCACCTACTGCTATTTCTACTATATGGCATAATATTATTACAGTTCTTCCTTAATTTAATAAAGCAATGTGCTCTGCAGTACACTGAACTGAAAATGACACACGCTTTCCAAGTAAGATTGTATGCGATTTATCTTACCCTAGAGAGTTCTGCTTAACATTCCAGTGATAATTGACCCTGCTTTATTTAACTTTTCAAAAGTGCATCCTCATTCCCATCAGTACCTTTATGCTAGAAGACACTGAAACATTAGTTCAAACAATAGATTTTTAGGAGACTGATTCATACAACATTCATTATTTCTGAGATTTATAAGAAAAGCACAAGTCTTAGGATAAGATATGATAAATTAGCTCATTAAAGTAATGTAACATTTTCAGATCTAGATTAGGGAGGAAGTGTCACCTAAGCTTTCTAAGTACCACCTTTGTTTTATATTGCAGGCTCACAATTAGTGATGCTCTAGCAGGCATCTTTCAAACTCCTAGTTACCACTGCCTGCACCGGAAGAGGTATAACTTTATCCGATTCCCGCAGTTGCAGTGCAAATTAATAGCCTTGTACTATTTTAGTCCACCGCATGGTCTTCTGCTGCTTCACCAAGATCCTTGTTATGCCCCGAAGTTTTTTAGGTTGTGTCAGTCATTGTAATGAAAGACAGTGCGCCTGACTACAAACTGTGCCTCTGAATGCAAACTGTTTTGCCAGGGTGACTCAGGTGTCTTAAAATATAATTCGCAATGTTCTCATTTAAAAA